>OW443330.2:5782500-6077500 GCA_937001555.2 Hypsopygia costalis
CAAACGTTGCGTGTAGCAAGGCACGCGACCCCGACAAACCTATCTAAGCAGTTGTTTTAACCTTTATTTACATTTTGAATAAAGTCCAAAATTGTGTAAGTTAGATGCTTAATTATATTTGTAAGATGTAAAGCGCATGCGTACGTTTTGGAGGGAAAAACGCATCCACAATGTTTTGTGGTGTCGTCATGGAAATGACGAATAATGCAGTGGTCTTGTTTGTTATTCGTCGTACTAACTTTCTTTGTGTCAGTTCACTTGTATTTTATTTTTATTTTATTATACTAAGACATTTATGTGAGTGTGTGTGTTGTTGTTGAATAAACAATGTATGTGTTAAATGTATAATCCGTTTGTGTTCGTTGTGTTTGAACTTTACAAAGGATATTTGCGACTGTGCTGTGGTTTGTATCGGTTTTTAATTATATCCCTTTTCTATACTTACTTTATGTTAAACAAGCATACAGCCCGCCTGATGGACGTAAACAATAAAAGGATTGCGCTGGCACCCTAGTTACTATCGCAACTTCTACTCACGTTTGGTGACCTCATTCACTCGCAAGAACACAAGAATACTTTGAAGTATTGTTATGCTGCGGTATTAACGTAGTCGCACTCAACATACCGCACCTCTCTTTCATCAGAACTTGGTTAGACATTTTGCAGGGTGCACCACTTGTAGTTGAGCTTGGCTTAGGCTCTAAAGCCCGTAGCGAATCCCTTATTTCTCATAGTACACATAACGGAATCAATGTATTGTAAAGACTAGGTCTACCTCAGACAAGTCATACAGCTGGGCCGGGCTAATTTCAACAAAGATATCCCTGGAAGCATTTGACTGGGCTTCGCGTTTTAAAAAACTTCGGACATCCTCACCTTAGATATACTCCAATGCTTAAAGACTAAAATCTTCAATCAGTGCGTCCACCCCGCTATGACCTACGGTGCAGGAACTTGGACACTGACCACTGAGCTGGTTTGTAATATATATATTCAAAGTCGACAGCGAGTGCATAGAGAGCTATGTTTGAGGATTCTCTAAGTCATCGAATCCGGAACGAGGAAATTCGACGGAGAACCAAAGTTGTTGACATAGCTCTCAGAGTCGGCAAGCTAAATAGGCAATAGGCCGGCCACATCTGTGTAGTCAGCGATACCAGATGGGGACGGAGAGTCTTAGAGTAGAGACCGAGTATGAAGCGATGAAGCGACTGCATGCGGAAAGCGGAGGATCGCATATGGTGGAAACCGTTGGTAGATACAGGTTCATAACGATGATGATGAATGTATTCTACTACGAAACCGCCAAGGAAACGAGGCTCTGGCGAAAAGAGAGGTAGGGCATAGCGTATTTTTCAGATGCCCGACTGGGAAAGTACCTCATAGAATACCGCTGCCGAATAACAATTCTCTTGAAAGTTGTTGTGTTCCTGCGAGTATGTGAGGTCATCAGAAAAACAGAGAGGAAAGAGAAGAAGAAAGAATAAACTGGCAATGGATTAGCGACCCTTTGATGTTGCTGATCCCCATGGCCATGTGGTGATTGCTATCCATTGGGTGACCCACGTGCTCGTTTGCCTTCCTCTCGTATATGTATAAAAAAAGTTTGGAATGCCCAAGTTTGGAATGTCATAAACATCTCTACACATCCCTAACCTAAAAGCCATAAAGAAGCCATAAACACGTTTCCAGAGCAGGAGCTCTAATTAGCACGTAATTAATTCCTATTGCCGCCAAACCAGTCCTGCCACTATAGAGCTACCAGATTGAGGTAGGCACACGTTTGTTTGTGTGTTGTACTTATCAATTAGACCTTTCAACACGGTCGTTTAATTGCTGGCCAAGCGGGGAACTGGGCTGACTCTGTAGAGATTTACGTTCGTTTATGGACTATGTATATGGAATTTCTTATATTTTTAAATTACTAAGGTGACATGGAAATGTCAGCTTTACGTAAAAAGATAACTGGAGCTTAATGGATAATTTTGTAAAAGAAATATTGATGGTCTTTTCGGGTTTTCGGATGTAAATAAGCCAATGTAACGACAGTGGCTAGTCTAAGATAGTTTTTAGCGATTTCTTAAAGATTCGCCAATATAGTTGTATGATAGGTATGAGGCAGTATTTAATTATTTAGTTTCGATATTTTGAGTTCTTTTCGATATCGATACATGGATATTTTTGGACGTCGGTATGTATCAGTATTTCCATATATCGTTGTATCCCTACCCCCGCTTTTCAACATTACAATATAGTATAGATAACTATGCAGCAACTCCTTCCTTCCTTGTGACCGCACTCACTCGTAGGAACACAACCTCAAATGAATTGTTATTTGTCTGCGATATTCTTTGAGGTGTAGCTACTTCCCCGGGCGGGCAGCTTATAATATATTATGCAATGTCTTACCTCTCTTTTCGCTAGAGCCTCGTTTGTCAGTCAGCAGGGTGCACCACGTTCAAGTGAGGTTGGCTTTGGCTATGCAAAAAACTTCACTACTGTGACCAGATTTTTATCGATTGAAAGGTTTTTCGGTCCTTCGTGGATGAAAGAACACACTACCGTAATTTGATGAAACTAGAACCCTAGAACTCAAACTTGCTATGTAACCAATAATTAATATGTAGGTATACTTTTAAACTTTCGCGTTGCATGATTTATAAATATAACAACGGGAATTAACGCGATCATGCATAAGGGCACATTTTTAAATTCCTTGATTATTTACCTGACGACCAGGTTGCCTGTTATTGATTAGTCAGCCTGTGACCACGGCCGGTGCAGCCTGGCCGTAAAGTCAGGCAATAATAAATGTATGTAAATATCCTTATGCATGATCGCGTTAATTCCCGTTGTTATTTTCATAAATTAAAATAAACTGCATTTAGTAAATATGTGTAGGTACATTTCCAACGTAAAAGCATTTTCCATGTAAAACCGGCAAGTTCCATCCAGTCTTGAATGTTCTTGTGACATGCTCATTATAACTAGTTAGAAAGCAGAGTTGTAATGAGTTAAGGTCTACAATATGCTTATGAACGTACCCTGTGAACTTTCCTACCCCGTAATTACTGGCGTTAATGTTTTGACATTGAAACAACTGTAATAAAGGGGTACGATTTCTCTTTCAAAATGTTTATGATATTTCCTAAATTATGATGTGATGTAAAAGTGTGCATCGTATTTACGTTATCTATTTATTTTCAAGTTTAATCTGAATTGTCAATCAACGGTTCGAAAGTACTAGTGAAATATTAAGATCTTAAGTGTAAAGATAGACTATGACTATGACTGTTCTATCATTTCTGCAATTGCTTGTGTTCAGAGGCATGGCTTGACATGATGTCCATGGTCTCCTATAATTGCACTACTAGCCATTGGCAGGGAATTCATCTTCACGCATTTGAGGAGAGGTGAGGTCGACATGACGAGAGGCAGGGAATGGCCATTCTGTACGTAGTGCTATTACTTATACTGTGTTTCTGCTATGAACTCTCAACTTGTGGAATCTTCATGTCTAGATGTCCCGAAGAGACTACAGTATGTTCAAGTTCAGTTCAAGAATGGCTAGATGGGGATTTTTATAAATTCGACAACGCGTAAGCGAAAACTTTGGTGTTATGTCCTTAGACTACGATAGCTGCTTATCATCATGTATACAAGCATACATACCACCTTAGTTGTCTGTAAAATCATGTCTACGTCTAACTTTCTAAACGAAAGGAGGTGTCCTTTCGACACATAAGACCAGATGCACTATCGACCAGCATCCAGGGTATAATTTCCTGTTCTTCAGCGAATATTATACTTTAAGTCCTTGCTGACTTGACCGATTTCCACGCTCAACTATCTTGAAAATTATATTCGTTTCATAATTACTAATGCTTATAGGAAGTAGCATATTTTATCAAGTTGGATCATCAGCTGGATAGCCATAGTGAATATACAAATTAAAATTCCGCCAACTGGATATGGAGACCAATCTTACAAAATACACTCCATAGCATTCATAATTCTTTAAATGTAACTATAGTATTATTTTATAATTATAATTAAGTCAAGGTAAGTTATAATAAATAATAACGGGGTGTAAGTGGCTCACTACCATCTTCGGAGCCAAAGCCAACCTCACCTGCACGTGGTACACCCTGCAGATAAGCGGACGAGGCTCTGGCGAAAGTCGCCAACCCGCCTGCCCAGCGTGGCGACTCAAGGGCATTTCTCTCTAATGCATACACAACAAAATATATGGCCCCCAGTACCCGGCAGCCCTGCTATCCCGGGCCAAGGTGGTGGTCTCGGTTCCGGCAGGGCGGGGGGTGCGAACAATCTCCGGTTACGAAGTGTTGGGCGCCCTCCTTCTAGATGGTCCGACGACCTTAAGAAAGCGGCTGGGAGCGGCTGGATGCGGAAGGCGGAGGATCGTATCTGGTGGAAGGCATTAGGGAAGGCTTATATCCAGCAGTGGGTAGATACAGGCTGATGATGAATGATGAATGAATGAAGTTATAATTATAGTTAAGTCAAGGTAGTCACTTATAACTGACTACCTTGACTATTTAAAGTTATCAAACCAATTGTGCAATTTGTGCTGTTTTGGCCACAACTCTAACGATAATGATCTTGTATCTCTTGCCAAGTTATTCGCCCGCTTTCTAGATATTTGCAAAAATGATTTGTTAAACGGACCGTAAACAACGCCTGTTATTCAAGGAGACAATCATAAGTTCATAACTATGTTTTATTCATTCTGAAAATAACTGCGAGAGGGTCACAGTCAGTACTATATTATGTAGAGTTGCAAAAGAAAAACGATACTGCATTCCCTTTAGGAGCAGATTCAATAGACTAAAACTAATTCAAAAGAAATTAGTGGGAGTAGGAAGTTATGGTTTATGACGTCACGTGCGAGATACTGTAGCGCTTAGAAATTCTTAGCGCTGGTGAATAGCGTGCGATGTTCATCTCTGTGAATGCGTCGGGCGTCGCATTTGAGCTAGGTACTATTCACATGTTCATCGAACAGAATCTCGTTAAAAAATAATCCTCGGCGTCGGCGTGCCGTGTGTCTCTCGATACGGTCGAGGAACAGGGAGAGAAACTCGCGGTTCCCAAGCGGACAGTTCTTAGGGACAACCGACGACTTGATGCGGAAGTGAGCTGCCGCATTTCCCGCAGCGTCGTCATATACTAGCGTTTTAGTTGGTGCTGCCGCTTATTTCTGCATGGCAGCAGACTCCGACATAACCATGCTGCCTCGATGGTTGTAGTAATTCGTGGTATCTTTAACGGTTTTTCCCACGTCAATAAAAACAGTTCTTATTATTATTTAAATTGTTGTCTTGGCCAACTTGCCAGATAAATATTTTTTGAAAAATGGAAAAAATTCACCTGCCCCCCCTAGGTGGGATTTGAACCCACGACCTCTCGATGACCGGTCGAGTGCTCTTCCAACTGAGTTGGAACCCCAGAGCACCCCACCTAGGGGGGGCAGGTGAATTTTTCCATTTTTCAAAAAATATAAAAACAGTTCTATTCTATTGTCTACTGTGCTTTTGCCGTATCGGTCGCCATGCCATGGGTCTTGCTATTTAATAATTTCAGTTACTTTCCACCGACAATTATGACAAAATGTCGTCAAAATTCAGTTTCTAACACACATGTCAAATTTGGTATTCTCGTATCACAAAATGCAATTTCAAAGTTTCATTAAAGTGTGATTATGACCGAAAATCAAACAAACTAAGAATAATATTCTGCTAACACAATAAGAATTTATATATATCAATTAATGATTGAAATCAAGTATATCATCTTTATTGAATTCATAATTCAATCTCGATTGGGTCAACTTTCATTTTGCGATCTTAAAATAATTACGAGAATTAGCCTTCTACGAAAAAATATTTCCATGAACTTTTTGATAATTTATAAAAATTTACCTTATTTTTCAATACTAGGTACCAAATTTTTTACAATAATAATACATTTTTTTAGAGGCTGTTTTTGTAATACAAAAACAGCCTCTAAAATATATTCGAGGTGTGAAATATATTCTAATGGCGATCTGGCGCTGGCGATCTGATATCAGAAATATGATTCGTAGTAATAAATAACTGTATATCGCCAAAAAATGACGCTTAAACCAAATAGTCTTTCGACCCTCGTATGATGTGTCATATTTTATGCTAAAATTATTTTATCTTGTCAGTTCTATTGCAACAGAACTGATGTAGATAAAAATAATTTTGTTAGTAGAATTGAATAGAAGCGAACGAATACATTGATAACAACAGCCTTATCAATCGATTTGACCTTCACGCGCTGCATTTGCTGGCCGGCTTTTCCACGCTTCAATGGTAGCGCGGGCATTGGCGCGAAAGTTTTACGTGCTCTCACTGTCGTCCAAGTTCCACAGGTCACCTCTAGATGGCGTTAGCATCAACTCACAACTTTGTTTAATAAATCTATCAAAAGCACTGCTCATTGTAGAGTTCTTTATTCTGTATACAAACGATTAATGAGAAAACAGCAAAAAGTAATAAAGAAATACAATGGTATTACAATTACCATTGTGGGCAACATTTAGCTATTCTTGCGGTTTCACCCATCGCAAACTATATTTAAAGGTTATACTCGGTACTTATTATTTTTTTTTTTATTATTAAGTTCGTTGTTATACAGTTATACCCGTTTGTTAACCGACTCCAAAAAAGGAGGAGGTTCTCAATTCGGCTGTATTTTTTTTAGGGTTTGTTACTTAATTACTCCGTGATTTGTAAACCGATTTGAAAAAAACTTTTTTTATTTGAAAGAGTATACTTCCAGATTGGTCCCATATTTTTTCATCATCATCATCAGCCTGTATCTACATACGTAAATGTAGAGTAATGTTTGGAGTCGGTTTTTTTTTTGTTGAAAATTATGTACATTTATATCTTAGGTGTTTTTATGTATGTATATTTATGCTCATTAATACACAATAAAGATAAAACAAACAAATAAACCATAACCATTTTGCTAAGTAAGAAAAAGAAATAGAACAGCATTCCGAGATTTCCGAGTCTAATATGAAATTAAAAAAATATATCAAAAGTAATTTGAAAACCAGTCGCGGAGTACGGATGTGATACGAATAGTATGTATACATATTGTGAGTTTAATAATATTTTTTACCCAAATAATATTTAGCTTCGTGTCTCATAGCAATAATACCGTAACTGCTAATAAATTGATTCGATCGCGTGAGTGTTTGTTATTTCATCGCCATAAGTATTGTCAATATCGGTCCCCACTTGCGTTTGTTTCACGATTTCCTTATATTTATTTAGGGGCTTTGTTTTGGACGCGGAGTTTCGTCATGATTGATTACAAGGAGGGCAATTGAGGTTTTTGTTGCTGTTATTATAATTGGGAATTTGTTTTGCTGTACGTTGCACGGTGTTGCCCGAGGCAGTGCCCTTGGCACTCGTTTCGTTACTAAATACATTATAATTGTGTTAGATATTTTGGTAGGTACATATTATTTTGCAATTTATTTAAACAAGGTGATCATAAATATCTATCTATCAGCAGATACATGTATTGCTACGACGAATATATAGTTATATTAATTTAATATATATATTCGTCGATGTTTATCATCGAACCCTAAAAATATTGTATATTACGAGTAGTCTATTATTTCTGTAATTGTATTTTCTACCTCGAACTCTCAAGTTGTGGATGAATTGCACTCTCCCAGGAGAGTACAATATGTGGTTCTTCAAGGAAGGCGTAAAGGGGTTTTTACAGGGTTGATATCGCGTGAGTGATACCTCTGCCAAGCGTTCATAGGCTTCGATGAGTACTTAACACAGGCAGATCGTACTATTATTTCTACCCTAGTCGTATACAAAAAAGTACATGTTACTTTTATATAATGTGGTTTTCTAATAGCGGAAAAAAATGAAAAAATGTCTTGAAGAATTGCACATTTCATGTCTACAAATCTTTCCTCTTTAAAATCTCTCTCTCTCTCGTTGGTCTCTCATATCTAAGGATCGTGGTCAGCATCAGCGTTGCATCTGGAGCGAATGATCTGCTTCCACCGGTTTCTGTCCAGCGCGTCTCTTACAGCCGTATTTTACTTGATTGGCCCATCTTGTTGGTGAACGTCCACGCGATCTCTTCCCTTCGGTGTTCCCAACCACCATCAGCTTTTCCAATTTATCGTGGCCTCTGCGCATTATGTGGCCGAAATAGGAGAGAGTGCGCTGTTGGCATATGGTGGATAGGCGAGTTCTTATTTGGAGCTGTGTTAGAACTGATGCATTGGTGCGTTTCGCAATCCAAGGTATTCTCAGCATTCGTCTCCAGCACCACACCTCGAATGCATCAATTCTTTGTCTTTCTCGGGCCAGGATTGTCCACGTTTCTACTCCATACAGGAAGATAGGGAAAATCAGGGCTCGTACCAATTTAATCTTGGTTTTGATACCAATTCCTCTTTTCTTCCAGATGTTGCTTAAGCGAGTCATAGCATCTTTGGCCATCCCGATTCGCCTTTTTATTTCGGGTGCGCAACTGCCGTCATTGGAAATCTCTTTAAAATATTATGTTATTAATAAAATCGTTTCTATTCTTCCACTTAATTTTGTTCACTGTCTTCATTCAGAAAGTCTTCGCCTTTTTAAATCTACGTCTGAAACATATAAATGAAAATAAAGTTAAAGAAACCACTCAGATTGTAATTAAAATAATCGATTTATTACCACATCTATATTTTTATAGTTTGGTAATGCGATGTCCTTAGATTTGATTGGTTATGAATAGCATATTACTTACATATAATCGGTGGTTTTAATATAATAGCAACATTAATCATAGCTCATGGTCGACTAATTCTACCGATGATTTCATTAGGTACCCTCTAATTAAACGCTGTGGAACACTACATTAAGTAATGAAATCATTCGCATTATGTGCATGTCTTAAAATAGATTGTACTATGATTGTAATATTTTTAATATTTACGTCATTGTTGACTCGTTTACACATTTATTGTTTAATTTTTCATTCATCATCATCATTATCATCAGCCTGTGTCCGCCCACTGCTGGATATAAGCCTTCCCCAATGCATTCCACCGTCGTCGGCCTTCTGCACCCAGCTGCTTTCTTAATGTCATCGGACCATCTTGAAATTCTAGGAGGGCGTCCAACACTACGTCGTCCTACGCTCGGCCGCCACTCTAATACTTAACTCCCTCATCTGCTATCACTTACTCGGCAGATGTGGTCACATCTGACGAGTAAGGCCCATTATCAATTCAGCTTTTTATTACTATACATTTTTCAATACCGCTGGATAACGAAATGATACCGACTAAACACTTTTTGAAAAATTTATGAATAAATATTCTAAAGCGTCTTCAATTTAACAGTTGATTTCGCTGTCTTGTCTAACTTTCTATAATATTTTATTTTAATATGACCCAATATAATATCTCCGCCAACTCGAAATTGAGCAGCGTGGTGGAGTATGTTCTAAACCGCTTCGATTGAGGGGAGGCTTGTATCCCAGCAGTGGGATGAATAAGGGTTGACGACGATGATGACCCAATATGCCATCAGTTTCACCCGCAGCTCCGTGCGCGTGCGTGTATGGTGCTATCCCGTGGCAATTTTTTACATCGCATCAATAATTTCTTACATTACATTTATGTACTAATCAGCGGTCCAGCGGGACCAGTGGTTTATGGTGTGTGTTGATGAGCTAGGAGCCCTATCGCCAAAGCTGAAGACGTTACCATCAGGTTTTTTGATCGCCAAAATAGATCTTAGGTTTAAGTTAATGACAAATATCTTCAGCTTAGTCAGTAGGGCTCTATGATTTCTATAAGCTAAGCTAAGTACAATTACCGCTAATCTAAGCTAATCTTTGATTTTCGCAATCAAAAAGTCCTATGGTAATCTGCTTCAGCTTCGGCTGTAGGCCCCCTGGTCTGAAGCTGTTATCACGCATTACGACATAAGTAGGTATATAACCTCCGTTGTTGTTTGACGAAAATTAATTTATTATTATAGGAATCTATAAAAGTACTCATGTGGTTTGTAAAGAAATTGCTTATTCAACATGAAATCAAAAGCCACATGCTAATACAACGGTTGTCATTGTTCGGGAACCAGAGGCGAATATTTATGTGTTTGCGTACAAGACGTGACATTGGAAATGTTCAATTTATAGCCGCTGATTTTCACCAGCGTACGACTCCCCGTAAATGACGTTTCATCTACACCATCTCACCAAATAACATTTTATAGCGACACGGTTTACAAGACACTTTCTACTACAAACAGTAAAATTATGCAATCTAATCTCTTAAGCGGCTATACCGAAAAATTTACAATTTAAATTTTGACGAGCCCGGTGGTCGAATAGCAATGTCCACTTTGACTTCGGGGTCGCGGGTTCGATCTTTGTACAAGACAAATATTTGTGTACATGAACATGTCTGTTTATCTTAGTCTGAGTGTTTTCTATGTATTATATGTAGGTATGCGTTTACAAAAAAAATGTATGTAAGTATAATATCCGAGATCTAGTACCCATAGTACAAGCCTTGCTTAGTTTGGAACTAGATGGTGCTGTGTATGTAATTTGTCCAGGAATATTTATTTATTTATTATTAGCCAAAGTACTCGATATCTCGATATCAGAAACGGATATTTCCGTTTCTGATATTTTCGCTTCACAAATAAGCAAAATTTAAAGTTTATTATCCGGCTGCCATAGATATTTTAATTTAACATGATTTTTTTTTTATAGTCTTGAAACACTTTTACACCTAGCATAGAGTTTTAGAATAAAAAAAAATATTATAATTATACAAAATATTTTATAATTATACTGATGTTTATAATTATACTGATGTTTCACCAAATCACAGAAGACCCCAGAGAACCCTAATTTACTATATAACCCTAATTTCTTATGTGTCTACTACTTGAATATTAATTAATTTATTTCTTTTATTGTCAACAGATTGGCGCGCACCGATGACGGACGAGTCGGAATCGGCGCGGGCGCGGCGAGCCCCAGCGCCCCCGCCGCGCCACCCCGCTCGGCCCCCCGAACCCCGCCCGCGTACCTTCGCCCCGGTTGTCCCAACCGCCTCGGGCCCTTCGGAAATTCGGTCCCAACCGCCGCGTCTCATTCGTCCGTCGGAACACCTCGCGATTGTTGAACGAGCGATGGTTGAGCGCCGGCAGCCGCCGCTTGTGCCGTCTGTGACCATAGTGCAAGGCCCTAGACCTTCATTGCCTCCCCCACCCCCCGTTCACCGGCCTGTCATCCCGCCGCCGTTAAGGATGCCTGCTCCAGCGCCTCAGGTCATGAGGCTACCGCAGCAGAGGAGAGATGTTCAGGTAAGTCCTTAGTTTATGATGAATGATACAACGATTTTTGATAAAATTTTATAATTTTACCATTGAAAGCAAAATGGTTTACCTTTATGATAAAAACATTTCCATACAAAGTTGATCAGCTTAATGAACATATTTATCTTTCGTCTGACGTTCTATTGTAAGTTTTGGCTACAGTGTAAACTAATTATCAACTGGTTATGGTAACAGTCTCTACTAACTTTTGATCTTAGCCAAGGTTGAATTTAGCATATGCTACGGAAGTTGCTAATAATTGATTAACCGTTATCTGCTATATCGATTAAAAAAGTCAACATATTGTTAAAGACATTTCTGCACATTTTAAATTCATATAATTTACGAACAACTGTACAATACATTGGGATGGAAAGATTCTTGAATGGTGACCTCGAAATGCCATGAGCTTCCCACTAGATGGGCTAACCATCTGGTAGTAGGGAGCCGAAGAACACAAACGGCACAAAACTAATCATTGTGGACGTCTCAAGAGGTAGCTTAAGTTCATCAGTGGGTATTCTATATCCAGCTGTAGTACGTCGGAACATTATCACAAAAATCTAAGCCAAAAATCACTAGAGTTTACCCTTTGGGGACGACGATAAGTGATCTTACTAGGTTATTTTCTGAACAATATACAATATTGAAAGACTTAGGTTATTGATCCTGAAAGTGTTTCATGCCAACAATTAGAGATAGAGCATCTACCCGAAAATTGGATGTTTCCATCTGTTATACTAAACATCTGAGTTTTACATACTAGTGGTTCTAATATACTTGTCCAGTTCATTCATTATGGCCTACAAAACATTATCAGGAAGGCAAATCAGAAAATCTGAATCATTCATTTAGATTCTGGAAGTTGTTCTTAATAATTAATCTCCGGAATAATACTTCATAATGTATTCCAGAGATCCTAAGTTATGATATATCATCATGGTGGCGATGTGAATGTCTATGTCCAAATATTTCCTGATTGTGTAATTTTGTTATAACATGTCTGGTGACGAAGAAGCATATGGCTTGTCTGATATCCTGTACAAGCAATATAGGAGGAAGCAAGAGGTATTGCATGTTAGGGCAAAAATAGTATAGAGCTTTTCAATAAAGGCGTGAAGTGAATTTTACAGGGTCAGTAACGCGTTAGAAATGTTTCTGGTTTTACTCATTGAACTATTACTCTAGCGATTACGCAGCGCTCCCCCGCCGTGCAGAACAACCCCCTTGTCATCAAGATGCGACACGTTTTTTGTTTGGGATGACTTCTCTATACGTAGTAATAACAGCTCACTGGTTTTACTAACATTCATACGCTGCGGTTGCTTACCATCAGGCAGATCATATGCTCGTTTGAGCTGTAATGGTATATAAACTTAGTGTTTTATTCAGTAAATTTTATCAAAATGGATTCATCAGTTTCAAAGATCACAGACATAAGAAAATTTTAGCATAAAGTTTCACGAATTGAAAAGTTGTCTGATCATGTTTGTCTTAGTGAGTTTGTTCTATGTATTTACGTATGTTTAAATTATCAGTTATCTAGTATCCCCAGTATAAACTTTGGTTTATAGACTTGATGGCTTGATGATTTGATGATGATTATATATTCTTTGGTATAAGGTAGTTGATTATCCCCATATAATACAGAAACTGTTATTACTTGTTGTATAGACACTTGTAGAGTAACCTAGCTAGATGATCTGAAACTTTATCTTCACTTCATTGCTACACACGTCTCAACTGAGAACGAGGAACGAGCGCGTGGAGTCCCTGATCACCTCATCTCGCCAGTTAAGCATTTGTTACTAAACAATTTAAAACAAGAGATCGTCTGATAGCTCAGACTCACTGATTTACATCACAATACATGATCAATTGTGCCAATACAAAATGATTTGCAGAATCCGCCAAGAGATGTTTACATCAGTAAGCAGTGGGCGGCACTTTCTTCGTATGCTAATCGAGAGTGATAGGCATGTTCTGATGGCATTCAAACTTGATACGAAAGTGATACAGATGAGTCATTGAACAATGACTCAATGTTGTGCTTGTGAGAATAACAACTACATCATTTGGTCTGTAACTAGTCTCATTATTAGGTCAAACATTGCGTTGTAGAAATTAAAATAAGTGCTGCATGTATGCTACATTATTTTAAGTTTAAATAATGTATCTGTGAACTAACAATATGTTTGGGTATGATAGGATAGTCCACATCGTCACCCTGTGGGTCAAAAGTTCCAAAATAAAATCAGATAAAAAAATAAATACTTTTATCATTGTGTTCGGGGGAGTTCTTTGTATTGTTTAAGATGCCACGGCATCTCCTCCTTCTACAGATGCATCGACAGGGAATCTTTACGTATTGGAGCCAAGATGATCGCGCACTGTGTGGTTTTAGAGAGGTTTTCTTCCGCAAAATCTCAAGTTATGAAATGAACTCCCTGCCTACTTTTTCCCAAGAGACTACAGTAGGTGGTTCTTCATGAAAGGCGTGGTAGTGCTTTTAACAGAGCAGGCAAGACGTCAGTGCAATGCTTCTAGTGCTTCAATAAGCTTCGATGACTGTTTATCATCGAATCGTATGCTAATTTATATATGTATGTATTTATATAGACGCAGCAATTTCATCCTATCTGGTAATCACTCGCAGTAACACAACTCTCTAGGCCTCTAACTCTAAAGAATCGGACAGCATTTAATATCACTGTGCCCTGTTTTTAATCAGAGCCTTGTTAGTTAATCATCAGGCTGTAGGCCACGTGTAGGTGAGGTTGGCTTTTGCTCAAGAATGGTGAGCTACTTACACCCCAAAATTAAGCCGACAGGTATTCCCAATGTCAATTCTATGTACCGTACCGTTATAGTATCGTTAAACTCTCACGCAGGTAGCCATTCATTCACCAGCTATTCTATTGTGGCATAAAGAGCATAAAAGTCATTGTTGACTGGCGCCAAGCATTTTTATGTCTCTGGTTTCCCTGTTTAAGTCGGATCGTCATTCACTTTGTTATTGTGCTTGCCCGACAGCGTTGAACTCAAAAAAGGTTTATGTGTTTGACCTGTGAGTATGTCTGTTCCTATGTCCTCGTAATTGCTAAATGAGTGAACAAATTGTACGGATTTTTTGGGTTTCGAAAAATCTTTCCTTCATAGTCACCGCGGCACGACGAAGCATGGGACGCCCTCCTTCTAGATGGCCCAACGACCTTAAGAAAGGGGCTGGAAGCAGCTGGATGCGGAAGATGGAGGATCGTATTTGGTGGAAAACATTGCGGAAGGCTTTATATCCAACAGTGGGAAGATATATGTGTAGTGGGTGATGATGATGAGTCACCGCGGTGGCCATTGCCTGCTTTGTGAATATAACAATCCTTAAGGGCATTGTTATTTGATTGCAGTCTTCTATAAAGTAGAGTATGTGCTCCAACTAGGGAAGACCCCCCGTCGGGCTCGACATTCCCTACCTTTTTCGCCAGAGTCTCGTTTTGTCATCAGCAGGATGGACTTCGTTCAGGTGAGGTTGGCTTTGGCACATATGGTGAGCAACTTATACCCCAAAAAGATATCTTTGTATTGTCTCGAGATAACTATCAGAATCGGCATTAATTTGTATGAGACATTGTACTATACGTCGATTGTTCCTTAACCTTCATACTGATATTGTAAGTATTAACAATCGTTTAATTTATTTACTTCCTTATAAACGTTACAAATAGGAACAAGATAATAATTAATTATTCTTTTGTATGTTTGTTTGTCAGTAAAATCGTGATTTATCGTAATCACATAAGCTGACAGACCTGACAAATTTTCAGTCATATATTTTCTGTATAGTCGAAGGCCAAATAAAACTGTGGAAGTACTTCCCTAGTCGGAATATCCACCTCACAGAATGCCGCAGCCAAGTAACGATTCCCTTGAGGGTTGCTGTGTTCCTGCGAGCTGCGAGTGAGTGAGGCAGTATAAAAAAATGCACAAAGCATATCTCGTTTTGTAGTGCAAATGATCATCTGGCCATTAAAGGTAATAAAATCGCCATACGTGACCCAGTTAAAGGCCCTTCCTGGCTAATGACGCCGCAGACAGGGCGGAGTCGGACCTTGGCCTCAACCCTTAGTTGCTTATCGATTTGTTTTAATCCCATAAGCGAAATTGGGTGAGTTTCCTTTAGACAACTAATACAGAGAATAGGCTAGACACCTATAAATAAATAAATATTCCTTGACAAATTCCACATGGCCATCTAGTCCTAAACTAAGCAAAGCTTGTACTATGGGTACTAGATAACTGATAGAATACTTAAATACATATTTTTTTTTGTAAATACATATAATACATAGAAAACGCCCAGACCAAGACAAACAGACATATACATGTTCGTCTTGTGCGGGGATCGAACCTGCGACCTCGGAGTCAAAGTGGCTATTGCTAAGCATTTGACCACCGAGCTCGTCAATTCCTATGATCGAAAATTATAAAATATAAATATCAGTATCGTAAAATACACAAAACTAAAGCCATGTACATACGGTCTTAAAATCTTAATACTTATGTCCGACTTGTTTTATGGTCGATCAAAGTTTGATGGGAAACTCCAATTTAATTGGATGAAATTATTAATAAAATATTAATGGATTGATTTTAGCAATAAGGCCGCCTTGTTACACATACATACCTACTCTATAAGTGGATATTTTTTGTATGCTGACTAAATTGTTTCTGTAGCTTGTTTAGTGTAAATAAAGCATTATTTATTTTTATTTTATTTATTATTGTTTGGGCGACTTACAGCGAAATAGGTGTAAATATATAACACATATGAGTAAAACTATGCTAATTACAAGTCTCTTCAATTATTCTATGTATTAACTTTGTTATGGCACCAGCTACATAAACGCAGTATTTAACATAGCTGTCATACAAATATCTGTTATACCTAGGTTTGACGTAATAACGCAGTAGGCTTCTGTATGGAGCGTTTTCGGGAAAAATCAATATGCTATTTGACAATGTTCAAAAATTGTATGAATTATTTAACGATATTGTAAAATATGAAATATGAATAAACTATGAAGATCTGCAAACTTTCATTCTAATATCTTCCGTCAGACTTATTTTTGGGGTCAATCAAAGTTTGGCGGGAAAGTCCATTTTAAAAGTATGAAATTATTAAAAAAATAATATTTCCATTGAAGAATAAAAAAAATACTATAACTTCTATTATGATACTAATTACATAAACGTTAAAATTCAACATAGCTGTCGTACCAATTTCCGATTTGATACATACAAAATACAAACCTGTGACGTCATAACTCAGTAGCCTATTGTATGGAGCGTTTTCGGGAAAGTTCAAAATTGTGATTTTCAAATTAACATATCTCGAGAGGTTTTTGTGTTATCGAAGTAATTCTTTCACTTATGGTTATATTATTGAGATTTCCCTACATATTAAACCGAAAAAAATGTTGGTCAAATAGCCTATTGTGATTTTCAAGTTATCATATCTCGAGATTTTTTTATGCTATCGAAGTAATTCTTTCTAACTACAGGTTAATTATATTATAATGACGTCCTTACATAACATAAAAAAATGTCGTCTAGCCTGCGACAGTCCCTATTAACAAATATAATATCACTAGCGACAGACACACACACAACAGCAAAATAAGTCCGAAACTGGACTTTTGGCCATTCTGCCTCCGACAATCAAATTGTTAAAAGTACTTCTAACCATTTGTTTTTCAACTGCGCTATTTATAAACATAATTTGTCAGTGAGTGAGGTCAAATTTATTTCTTTGAATTAATAACACAGTACATAAAATAGAACTATAAAACTAAAGTACCTAAAACTAAATAATACGAAAATAAAGCTAACCTAAAACCAAAATAAATGTTAAAAGTTTGGCCCTTGTGGGCCTGAGATTATGTGCAGAATTTTAATATCGGAAGAAATAAATTCCCAGTAAAGTGGATGGTATTAACAGCTCTATATTGTGTCTCATTGTAAAGTTTAAGCAAATTCACTCACATTACAGCAATCATCAACTTTACAACAACGAACATTATCACTGACACTGAATCCGAGCCCTCTTAAAGGATATTACCCCAATTTGGTTTAGTGGGTCGGCTGGACCGTCGTAATAACCATATAACATCAAATGACTTTGATGTTTTCGTCTGGAGCCATTATGAGCCCTTTTTGGGACGAGGACAATGTGTCATATAACGACTTATATGTTTATAATAACAGTTTCGATTCGACCCAATTGAGAGTTTACTTACATTGGTTTAGTTAATTTTAAAAACGGATTGTTGGCTAAGTATGTATGTATTTGCAAGTTGACACTTCTATATATATTGTAAAGTTTCTTATTATGAATAGAGCCCAAATTTGTCAGCGAGTCGCTGACAAATTTGGGCTCTATTCATAATCATCATTTTACGTCGAAGAACATCCACTGCGCAACATACGCCTTACACAACGATCTTTTTTTGTGCTAATCGCATCCATCGGCTCTCTGTGATGTTTGGCAGATCGTGCGTCCATCTGGAGCGATCGTATGTACTTATAATATATGGCTTACGTTTTCAAAAATTATGATGTTAGTTGCTCACTGCGATCTTTAAAGTCTAAGACAAACTCACTTGCATGTGGAGTAGGTACTCCGCTGCCCCCTCTTTCGCTACAAAGCGCCTCTGGCCTGGCGAAAGAGAGATAGGGCATGTAGAGGTAGATTGGGGAATATCTCCGCGTCACACAAAACCGCTGTCCAAATAACTATACCCTTGAGGATTGCTGTGTGTATGTGCTGCGAGTGAGTGACGTTATCAAATGTAAGGGGAAGCCGTGTTAGCAGTGGGGGTGTCAACACGAGCGAACATGAGCACTACTCCTTGTATTGCAAGCGTCCGAATGTTGGTAGTTGGCACCCTGCGTTGTATACAAGTTACTTTGATTTGTGTGGTTTGCATTAGCAATCAATGCATTATTATTTATTTCACAGCAATGTTGCAACTTTAACGCATTAGCGCCCAATCAAATGTGGGTTAGTTAGCTCGTTACGAGTTTAAATTGACTACAAATTGTTACAGTAACGCCTCGTCATCTCTGTCGAGAACCTATCACAATGTACACTCAGCTTTATATTCACATTTATTTTAATTAAATTAAATGTGAAAAACTTCTCGAGAAAGATGACTAGTTTCAATCTACGGACACTCCAGTGGACGTCGCGATAGAGAGAGAGAGAGAGAGGGACGTATCTAGACTCTAGACACGTCCTATGATGATCCCTATGAAGATCGGGACAGCTCACTAATTTCAATTTCAAACAAATTTGAGATGGAAACTATTTGGCTTTACCGATAAAAAAATACGTAAGCCTCTTATCCAACTCTGTTCACAACGGAAGATTCTTTTTCAATGTCTATAGCTGCTTTAAAGAAATTAAAATCAATAATTAAATTACACACTGGCAACACATGTTAACTTCATTTTAAATCGAATGTCAGTCGTTAAAATAGCCATTGTTATGTATGTATTTAAAAAAAATGTATTAATGTATGTACTTCATTCATATCACTTCAATCACGTTAAATCGAGGGGTCGTGGGTTCAAAACCCACCTAGACAAGGGGAGGTGAATTTTTAACTTTTAAAACGTTTAATATTTTCTGGCAAGTTGGCCGAAATCAGTTGATTATTGTTTTTTAGTTTTTTTAGTTGATTGAATTATTATTTAAATAGTTATTTAAATAATTATTATTTAAATAGTTATTTAAATAATAATTATTTATCCGTTATCTAGCTCCAAAAGTACAAGCCTTGCCTGTTTGGGACTGGATGGTAGTGTATAATTTTTAAGAATATTTATTTATATTTACTTACCAAGTTTCTTTATCAATTTCCAGACGTTTGGAGTTTTATGTTACTAACTGTACCTATCTAACACTTGTCCTACTTAAGGGCTAGAGAGTAATGAGTTGTGCCACTTACCAGTTGATTGAGTATCAGTACCTTGGTGTAGGTACGTCCGACAACCAAACCAATCCGGCACGGATTACAATAGATTGTTTGTTTGTCTGTCTTTATTGTTACAGTGCGAGGCGATTTAATTGACTTATTTAGTTTTTTTTATATGTATTATCATATGTTGGTTGGAAAACAAGTATACCGCCTGATGTCAAGCGGTTACCGTAGCCATATAAACGATCGCGCGCCGCCAATTTCTCTGCCGACGCAACAACTCCTTCCTTCCTGGTGACCTCACTCACTATTTGATTGCGGTATTCTTTGACTTGGAAGTACTTCCTCAGTCGGCTAGCTATTAACGACAGGAGGAACTCGACACATCCTTAGAAGTCCAATCTGTATTGGTAGTTCCCATTCGAGCATTTTTATGGGGGCCTACTGTCAAATTGAACGTTATTTGATTCTAATTATCGGTAGATAAATGAGATAAAAAAAATCTAAAAACGTATGTCTGAAGAATTCATATTCTTTATCTAGTCTAGCTAGCTTAACTGTTTTTGGTCTATGATCACATTGATCACATCTAAACGCGGAAGAGTCGATAAATACGCTATAGTGTAGTATACGCCCTACATTTCTTTATGAGTCTCCTTTGTCATTCAGCCGAAGTAGAATGCACCACATGTAGATGAAGTTAGGTTTGGTTCGAAGATGTTGATGAATCTCTTACACCTCAATTAGGCTATGGCGGACTACTAAAATCACAAAAATAGGTCTTCAGTTAAAAACTGGCGAAAAAATGTCTGCATATCCTGGAAGAGAAGACTGGTAGAGAATTTGCACCCTGAACTCTGTTGATTACAAAATGTGATGCAAAAGTTCATTTAGAATTTAAAGTTATGTTAAACTTTCCTATAACGTTCATAGTAATTATTTCCTCTAACGTTCATAGTTATACTTTCCTCTAACGTGTGTCTTTCTCTCTGTGCCACGGACGCCATTGCCGTATTTAAAGAAGAAAAGGGTTGTTTTAAATTAATAATAATGAAAACTGAATTTACGATCAGATCAAAAGTTAACTGACTTTAGAAAGGCTTTTTTTTTATACAAACAAGCATACGGCCCACCTCATGGAATGCAGTTATAGTAGCCTATGAATGTCTGTAACACCATGGGCATCACACGCGCGTTGCCGACCCTGTAAAAACCTCTCCACGCCCTTTATGAAAAACCGTATGCTGTAGTTTCCTGAAGAAAACTCGACAGGCAATTCATTCCACAGCTTGACAGAAAACTTCTCTGAAACCGCCTTCGATCAAGTAGGAAACCGCACAGTACCCCACCACTTAGGCTCCAATGTCTGGGGATGAATTCCCTGTCGATGGCGAGCGGTGCGATTGTAGAAGGAGGCCGAGGGCATCATGTCAAACAACTCCTCTAAACATACCCCATTGTATAATCGATAGAACACAAAAGCAAAATCTCTTCTCAGACTTTAAGGTTCTAAACTGTCTGTCAGTTTGGGATCGTCAACAACCCTCACAGCACGCCTTTCAATTGAGTGGCAATAAAATATATTAGGTTTAGGTACAATGAAGTATAACACCCGGCTTTTCTTTTTTTTAAATTATCGGGTTGATTGTCCAGTTATTATGAATCAACTCGACACGAACTCATCGAGCCTAATTGTGTGTCCAGGGCGAATTAGATCCAACAAGCTAGCCCAAATTAATGAATGTGTGGTACCTACCTACGTACCAATTTATATAGGAAATTTGGTCCTCAGATGTATAGTAGCGCCATCTAGGTGACCAAGTTGTAATTAGTCATATCATCATTCTTCATTTTAGTTTCCGAAGTTTGACAGAGGGCGCTGTAATAATTTGTAAGCTAATTCGTAAGTAGTTTAAGATAACCATAGCGAAATCCTAGGTCTGTAGTAGTTACAAATAAGTAAATGCTGTGGATTTTCTACTAAGTACTCCATCAAAAGTAGCATCATGCTTGGTAGTAAGACGCCTTCAACTTATTTGATGGTTTTCTTTTTATATGAGGGGGAGGGCGGGGGTGGGGGGAGGGGACGAGCATGTAGGTCACCTGATGGAAAGCAATCACCACCGCCCATAGAAATCAGCAACACCAAGGGTCGCCTATCCTTTGCCAGCCTTTTAACGGAAACATTTACTCTATTCTTGAAGGGGCTCCTATGTCGTAAGTAGTACCTAACTAACAGTGATCCCCAAAGCTTCGAATATTCAGGGGTTATCGACTCTTCTATAAAACCTTTGTGTCATTTGTGACTTGTGTCTTTCAATTTCATACACAATGTGTCAACCATATTAAAGTCGTGTGTTTGTATGTGTAGGCAATTACATTAGTCAACTAGTATTATGTTATTGTTGCCAATATCCAATTTCAAACTATCTACAAAGAAAAGTAAACAAAGGTACCCATGTAACAAAATGAGTACCTATGAATCTAAATTAAAAGTAAAGCAAATGTATTTTTTTGTAACAATCAACGGAATTGTTAATCGAAACAAAAAAGCAGACTGCTAAATTTTAACATTGCACCTCGTGCAGCTGAGGTAGAATTTATTTCAAAGATGTTGATAAACCAATTACACCTCAATTTTTTTTCAAGTTTCTCAAAGAAATCCATATGCATACGGTAATCGAAAAACCTAACTCTTCTTTCTTCTGCAATCGGGGAAAAAGAATATGGATGCGTTTATGTATGTACCCGTAAGTACTCAGTGAGAATAGAAAGAATTAGGTGGATATGTTCCTCAATATCTTTTGTACTACTATGGTGGCAAACAATCATACGAGTTGTCTTAAGCAGTTATATGAACTGCTATGAAAGTTAGACCCCCTTGCTGTAGTCTCCAGGAAAAGTCAAAACCATCGCCATCCGAAAGTCAATATACAAACTTTTCAATTCAGAGGAGGCCCAGGAGGAGCAGCATCAGGAGGATATCACAGCAGATCAATTATAGGTGACGACGACGACAACATATTGTATGTATAGTTAAATCTGTAACCCGTACCTCATTGTTACGATTCAACCAACCCACTTCATTCGATCACGGCAAATCTTTATTTGGTAATCCAATTCATTTCTAATCACAAACATCACAATTTTGCACTCTAAAGTCGTCATCTTTAGGTCGCAACTTAATTAGCATATTCAATGCAAAAGTATTAGTCATTCGAGTATCAAATTGACATAATATCGATTTAATAGATTCGAATAGGCGATATTAATAAGCATCGATCCGCGTGGGAGGTTCTCAATGTGTATTCGATAGTTTGTCGTTATCGATATATTGATGTTGGATCGATTGTTATTAGTGGGTGCAATGGACTTTTAATTGTGTGTATGGATGGTACTCCTACGCAGTGCACTGGTTTAGTAACTGTGATTGTTTGTTTGTGAAGTAGTTTGCGTAATCTGTGGTTTTAGATTAAGACTCTGTGCTATTTTTATCTAAGTGCAATAGTCTTAAAATTAAGGCTCTCGAGTCTGTTTTGGGTCGGCTGCAGATATTTTCTTACAAACAGAAAAAAACCTAGTACATCATTATACAGTATACACTCGTCAGTCGTATAAGGGAAAAAATCTGAAGATATTATTGCGAGTTTACTCTCAATAATACCTCTGGTGACCTCACTAGTCGCCAAACCTGCCCCCTTACCACCATATCTTATTGCGATTCAATAACTGAATAGAATGCTTATTCATACCAATGAATAAGCGACTCTATTTCAAATGGAATAGAGTCGCTTATTCATTGGTATGAATAACCAATGTATTCTATTATTTATTTCGAGCTCCTTCGTGATTGGGAAGCACAGTAGGCTCGACAGCCTACTGTGCCCTCAACAGGACGCAGAACATGACAATAGCCGAGACCAACGTCCTGGCTGTTGTCATTAGATGACAGTCGTTAAGCCCAGGCCTTTTGGCGTCTCGTAAACACTGGCCTCCGTCAGACCCCAGTTGACCTAACGAAATAGATTAAATAATTTGTAGAGAGTCAAGAATTGCCCGCGGCACAAAAGAGCCTTAGAGCATCGGTGCTGCGCGCATCTCTCGCGATTCGGCTCATATGACCGTGAGGTCGGTGGAGCCATGGGAGGTGGTGGGTTAGACCCCAGTTGACCAACGTGGCGGAGTATGCTCTAAACCCCTTATATTAAAGGGAGACCCGTATCATAGCAGAGGGATGAATTAGGGTGTAAGACGACTTCGCTCCCTCCAGGTAGTATGTACTCTGTAGTGTAATTCACTCTCTTTCTTAATCAAGCATCGATAGCCGAAACACACTATATTAATTATACTCTGTTCTATTATTTTCTCTTGAATAAATCAAACTTTGACCTAAATTATTTGAAAGTAACAGCTATATATTGCGATGATAAGAGCTAGAAATATAAGTCTGCCCGAGAACTAGGAAGTTAGAACAATTTCGAAAGAGTGAAACTGCGATTCGATTAAAACGTAATTTTAAAAAAGTAGCCAAGTTCGTAGCTAGAAAAAACAAATTGTGGAGTTGCAAACTGCCATTGTCTTTTACCACTCTTAAATTCTAAATAATCATATAAAAAAATGTGACCTACGCGAGATGTAGAGTTTGCCACCTGGTTTCTCTATTTTAACTAAGTAAATATCACGAATACATTTTTTGTTTGCAGACCTAGACCGATTCAACGTGATCAGATAACTTAGTATGTTATTTTAAAAATGTTTTAAGCTAATGAATAATCAAGCTAAAATTATACTGACACATAGATAAAAACCATTCAATAATGAAAAAATAAAAAAGTACTTGTTGCGCTTGATAATCATATCAAGCTTGATATTAAAACAAATCATCTTAAAATCGAGTTGTAAATGTCAAGTGTAACATGCTCCTTTGTGCTCGATATTAGAAAACAATATGCACTACAATGCCTGGTGCATTGTTGTAAAAAAATCTCCAGAAGGTTTGCGTAAGTGTAAACGTGCAACAATTTCAAGAGAACTTGGCGTGAGTGCTACCGTGCTATTTGCGAAAGCAATCGTAGAAAGGCCAAATGAAAAATAGCTTATTACGCCCGCCCAATAACCCAGGCTGTAGTAGAAAGCGCATCGAGATCTTTGTAATTCCCTCCGCAATAATTCGTCGGTTGGATTCTACAGCTGACTGCTGCAAGCGCTATCTCTGCTATGCCCATGGGATTCGAAACACAACGGACTTTCTACATCTTCAACCAAGTAAAACATTTACTGATGTATATTCTTCTTGGCAACAGAAATTCAAATTCCGTAAAGTTGACGCGTGCTTTGCCCTCTTTCTCTATTGAAACATTACTCGACCCTCGTCTTTCATCATCATTGAATTGGATAGTCGACTGTATCACAGCATAAGTCGTACTACGTATTGATATTATAAATGTAAAATTCGTAAGTATATCCGGATGTGTAGATGTATGGAAGAATGTTTGCTACAGTCTTGTCCCGTTCAAGAAAACACGGATAAATAAAAAAACAGTTGTTGAAATTTGGCATACATGTAGATTCTGTTCTGGATAAACACATAAGATTCTTTTTACCCTAGTACTGTGTCCACGCGCAGCGTAGAAGCTAGTAAATAATAATGATTAACACAAAGGTAATGAAATTATATCTTCAATACATGTTACGAATGTTTAATAATAAAAACTTGAATCGAGTACTCTAAAGCATTTTAAAATTTTGTATTAAAAATACAATAAAAAGTTTTTTTTTTTTCTAAATTGTTACTTTGGCAGTTGATAAAAACTAACAAATTTGCCTAAAGTGTAAAGTACCCAATTATTTGAGTTAATGTACCCAAATTCTAATAAAGTATGGTCACACGGCCACATTAGTATCGCCCTTCGTAGGGTTGTCGCTTTTGCTGAAAGTGCGAGGGGCGTACACTCCCGCAGGCTCCACTGATTCATTGCGCTGACCGACTCATTATTGCATTGTAGCACCTGATTTGCTTAAATTGATGACCTTTTCCTTGTGTTGGTATTTTAGACCTAAAGAACGGAGTAAATCGCAGCTGGACTTGCAAGTATTGTTACTTTTGTTATTGTTATATTGTATCGGGTGTAAGGCGGGCATAATGTCATGCCTTATGTAAAGCGGTTCGTCGTCAACCCTATTCATCTCGCTGATGAGATACGGGTCATCCTTTAATCGAAGGAGTTTAAAGCGTATTCTAACATGCGGTACAATTGCGGTTTGGCTGAGGCCAGTATTTTCAAGTTATCTAAGGTCACTGATTTTGCTTAACGACTGTCATTTAATGATATTTACATTATTATTCTAGACAAATAAACCCATCCATGGACAGACTACTGTCGAAGTGGCTTAACTTACGTGTTTAATTACACGAGCAACATCGGCATCGAACTCCTCGTTAAAGCGGTTACCGCTTAACGACGTTTGCAATTATTATTTTTTATACTACCTCGGTTGGCAAACAAGCATACGGCCCGCCTGATGTGAAGTGGTTACCGTAACCGTATTAACGCTCGCAATATAATATATCACTTGCGCGCCACCACCCCCGCTGCCAACGCAGCATCTCCTTCTTTTCTGGTGACCTCACTCACTCGCAGGAACACAACAACCCTCAAGGGAATTGTTATTTGGCTGCGGCATTCTGTGAGGTGGAGGTACATTCCCCAGTCGGGTAGCTTACAATTACGCTTCCTACCTCTCTTTTCGCCAGAGCTTCGTTTGTCAGTCAGCAAGATGCACTACGATCAGGTGAAGTTGGCTTTGGTTCAAAGATGTTGATAAACCACTTACACCCCAAAATGCAATGAAATACTTCGAGCAGCTCGTTCATGAAGTCGTTTAAAAGTAAATTGTAGAAGATCTAACTTGGAAAGATCTTTTGTATCGGACCCGCCACTATATAAATATATATATTCTTGGACAGGTTACACATCGCCATCAAGTCCCAAACTAAGCCTACTAGATCATCATGTCATTTTAGTCTCCACTACAGAAGCACGACCCTCTCTCATCCGTCCCAGACAGAAGGAGGATTTGGCCTACACTCCCCACGCTGGCCAGACGGGTTGAAGAGGCAAAGTAAATGTACTAAAATACATTTGTTTTTCTATAAATTTAGCGCACAAGAAAAACATTTGTGTGCATGAACATATCTGTTTGTCACTCTGGGTGTTTTCTATGTATTATATTTATAGATTTTCTATGTATGTAAGACAAACAGACATGTTCATGCATACAAATGTTTGTCTTTTTGCCTTGTTGAGTTTTTTGCCTTGTTGGGGGTTGAACGCGCGACCTCCATAGGCCTTATGTTCTTTTTTTAGCAAAACTCATTAACGACATTTTTGGTCGCTCGTCGGTCTCGTCCACGGAAACTCAATATTTCGGTAACAGGATACGAAGATTACCGGCTATTGACTTGAAAAAATAAAATAAAACGTAGTGGCAGTGGCCCAAGTCAGCAATTGTGAAAATTGATGTGATATTTAATATAAATAACTTCGGGATTGAAAACTGCAAAACTATAGTTATTGACTCATTTATCCGGGTAGATAATGTCTCTATGTACGGCAAGCCACTGCTGTTCCGATACTTTATCTGCTCCCTTACCACCAACTCTTATTGCGATTCAATAACTGAATAGAATGCTTATTCATACCATTGAATAAGCGACTCTATTCTGATATGAGCTATCCAAACCGACACGTTCATCCAAGCTCAATTTTAAGCAGCACCCCCGAGCTCAATGTAATATGACTGATGAGCAGAAGCAGCGGTCAGTGAACATATGGGAATTAGCCGGTAAGAAATCTCATTTGAAAACCATCTTCAAAAATAAGGCGGTAAAATTTTATCACTTGTTTATTTTATTGTACAAAGTAAAAAAAAAAGAAAAATAATTTGTAACGTACGGAAATTATGATTTTATGGTATGACTTAGACTATGAAAGGAATAAGCTCTTGTTTTGATTGACTTGCTTGTTGCGGTAATCAAATAATATAAGTCAACAACAAAACGCTTTAAGTCCCTCTCCTTTTAAAGGAAGGAAATTTGGGGTGTAAGTGGTTCATCAAGATTTTTGAACCATAGGCAACTTCACCTGCACGTGGTGCACCCTGCTGACTGACAAACATAGGTCTGGCGAAAAGAGAGGTAGGGAGCGTAATTGTAAGCTACCCGACTGGGGAATGTACCTCCACCTCACAGAATACCGCAGCCATATAACAATTCTCTTGAGGGTTGTTGTGTTCCTGCGAGTGAGTGAGGTCACCAGAAAGAAAGGAAGGAGATGCTGCGTTGGCAGCGAGGCTGGCGGCGCGCGAGCAATATTTTATGTTGCAAGCGTTAATATGGCTACGGTAACCGCTTCACATCAGGCGGGCCGTATTCTTGTCTGCCACCTGACGTAGTATAAAAAAAAAGGAAAATATCGTCTCTTTTGAATAAAAGTGATGTTCGGGGTGTTTACCTCACCGTGAACTGCCGTACTATTTATCTAACTGCACATGCCATCATTTTACCGCCCATTGATTTATTACTTCTTGAATAATTTTTGTGCTTGAATAGCTAGGATGAAATATTTTTATTTTATTACTATAAAATTTTTACTGCTGTACATTATACAGTAATGTAACTACCACCAGAAAATAAAATAACTGCCCATTATTTTTTTCAACTGATTATACTAACATTCCTAATAAATAAATTTGTAAGTTAAACCAAACTAAGCAAGTTGTACTATGGGTACTATTTAACTGATATTATACTTAAATACATTGTTTTTTTTTTGTAAATACATAATAGGTAGGGGAAAAAGTCTTTTCGCATTATAGTATGTATGAACTTGTAATAAAATCTCTTTGGTTATACCATTTGTATCTGAAAGGTTTAGATATCTTTAAAAAGTTTAAATTTTAAAAAAGATAATTCCAAATTCAAATTAGATTAATGTGTGATTTTCATTTGTTTTTTTTTTACTGTCAAGATGAGTGAATTTAATGAAGAAATTCGATACATTTTAAAATTTTACTACAAAAAAGGTAAAAATGCAACGCAAGCTGCGAAAAAATTTGTGACGTTTATGGACCTAGTGCAGTGTCTGTGAGAGTAGCACAAATTTGGTTTAGGCGTTTTCAATCCGGAAATTTTGATGTCAAAGATGCACGTCGCTCTGGTCGCCCTGTTACGGATAAAATGGATGCCATTTTTGAAAAAGTGGAGCAAGATCGGCATATCAGTAGTTACGACGTAGCTGAAGAACTAGGAATTGACCACAAAACAGTTTTGGCGCATAAAAAGGTCGTGGTCAAAGGCCGGCCAGGCTTCACAGACTCTGGCGAAACCCGGGTTAACCCGCAACAAGGTGATGCTGTGTGTATGGTGGTATTGGAAGGACATTATTCATTATGAGCTGTTACCGCCAGGCAGGACTATCGATTCTGTACTCTACTGTGAACAACTGATGAGATTAAAGCAAAAACTTGAGAGAAAGCGGCTGGAATTAATTAACAGAAGGGGTGTGATTTTTCATCATGATAACGCTAGACCTCACACATCTTTAGCCACTCAGCAAAAATTAAGAGAGTTTGACTGGGAGGTGTTAATGCATCCGCCGTATAGTCCTGACCTTGCACCTTCCGATTTCCACCTGTTTCAGTCTCTTCAGCATTCTTTAGGTAATGTCAGGTTAACATCACGAGAAGACTGCCAAAACCACTTATCGCGGTTTTTTGAACAGAAGTCCCAAAATTTCTATAGTAATGGGATCATGTCTATACCTACAAGATGGCAAAAAGTTATCGAACAAAATGGCACCTACATACTTTAGGTAAATGTAAATAAACTTTATTAAAAAATGTTTTGAATTTTCATATAAAATACGAAAAGACTTTTTCCCCAACCTAATACATATACTACATAGAAAACACCCAGACCAAGACAAAAATACATGTTCATGCACACAAGTTTGACTTGTGCGGGGATGGAACCCGCAACCTCGGAGTCAGCCATTGCTAGCCATTCGACCACCGAGCTCGTCCTTAAGGGCCATTCAAGTATTACTATTATTAGTAAGCAGATTTTTTACAATTATTTACTCCCCTCTTCACCTTGTCAGCAAAAGTAAGCAAACCTCTTCCCCCCCCCCCCCCCCATGCTTACGTAATCATTGGTAGTCAAATCGTCATTCGAATCGAACCGAAACAATAGATTGACGGAAGAAATTTAGACAAGTGACAAGTGAGTAGAGCGCGGTAATTCTCCCACTCACTTCTAAGCGAGTACCTACTTAAAATACATATTCATTATTTGTGGGAATCCCCGACATGTGTGTTTTGTTTTCAAGCATAGACAATTTGTGGGTTGCCATTTGTGTAAAAAAGTAAATAATAACTAATAACCCCGGGGGCCCCCCACAAGCGCTTACGTAATACTTGAATGGCCCCTTATTTAAATAACGGTTGTACAAATTATTACTTTTTTTATTATCGTTCGAGGTGGCTACACTGATAAGGCTTTCCGGCTATTTATCGAACCTCAAGATAAATATACCCATCCATAGACAAGCTATGGTCGGTGTTGCTTAACTTGTGTGATCGATTAGACTATTCCTGTTATTACAATCCTTATATAGATACTCGTGACATAACAAGTTCGCTTATAACCAGTGCTAATATACTAAGAAGGTGTTTATAGCAAACACACTTAGCGCCGTATAAAATAGTATAAATTAACACTACAGTATTTACGCGCACTTTCCAATGTCAACGTACAATGTACAATCGCTGCCCACGCGCACGTGTGATTGACAGCGCGCGAACGGAGCGCGAAATGCATTCGTTTCCGTTGTTTCCTTCCGATACGTCATGCAATTAATAATATTACTTATGTTTTTTACATATTCTGATTGATGACAGTAGACCGTTAAATAATAAATAAATAAATATTCCAAGACATATTACATAGCTCCATCTAGTCCTTAACTAAGCAAAGCTTGTATTATAGGGACTAGACCAATACATTATAATTGAAGTAGTTATTTATGCATGAATTTGTTAAAAAATACATTCTGCTTAATTTTGAATTTAAATAAAAATTGTAGTTCAAAATTAAATATCTTGATCTATTGATCAGTCAGTTATTCTTTTGTCTCTAGTATTTTTTTCGTAAATATGTCCGCAGAGCACAACTCGTCGTAGCAATAAGCTCATAAGATATATTTCATATTAGGCGGACAGTATGCTTGCTTATGTATAAAAAAGTATAGTATAAAAAAGTCACCCAAACGCCTAGACCAGTTTCCCGATTGAGTTACGGGTACCGTACGTTATATAAATTTCGGTCACATATCGATAAAGTTTTGTCACCTTTTTTTAATTACAAGACTACTAAAATCCTTGTCCACGCGACCAACGCGACCCCATTAAACATGCACTTATTTTATTTTCTATACTACGTCGGGAGGCATATAAACATACGGCCCGCCTGATGTGAACCGGTGTACCATAGTCATATTAACACTCCTTTAGAACTGCAGTTCCACCAACTTTCACCAATTCTGTTTTAATTTTGTCCTCATCCCTTACATTACCTTTTTGCTGTTGTTAAAGAACTATCATAATCTCCCTCATGCTGATGTCTGAGATTTTTTGCGTGTAGAATTAGACTAGCGGGTCTCGGTGATCACTAGTACGAGCAATGACTATAAGTGCATGTGCAGCTCAATTCTTGCTATATAATCTTTCCATCTCCGCGAAGATCTCTAGTTTTTTCATAAGTGTAGCAAATTACAACTTCATTATGTTAAAATAAAATTTCTGAGACCCAATCACGGGCGTATTATGCAAATGAATTTCAAACGAAACGAAATGAACTGGAAAAAAATTAAAAGAAGTTTTACAAACTTTACCGTGTGACATAATCAAATGAAAAGGGTTTAAGAATAAAATGAAGTGATATCAGATATATATTTTGTATTTTAATAAGTTATAAAAAATATTATTTAAATAGTTGATTTCGACCAACTTGCCAGAATATTTTATAAATATTTCAAATGAAAATCGTGGGTTCAAATCCCACTTAGGCGGGAGAGGCGATTGTTTCGATTTTAAATATTTATAGATGTAAAAATAATAGACGATAATTTACCATTCTGTCTACATCATCTTCGAAGGTACTTAACTTATTCAAAAAATTTAGTTTGCAGTTGGAATGATGGGACAACATGTTTTTCAACCCTAAAGTTGGTTTTTGGTATAAATTACTGTACAATTTGTATTAGTCGCTCGAATTAATTGGGCTAGGCACTCGTATATCTTCGTCATTATCAATCGTCTCATCCGACGTAGAATTTGATTCCATGTCACAAATACTTCAAAGAATCTGAAATATGAATGACGGATGACGGATGTCAATGCAACCACACTAGTTGGTATGATTATGCAAATTTTATCTCTCTGCACGTCCATCGCATAATACATGCGCGAAGTAATGCGCAGTGAAAATTTCTTTTGATATGCAAATATAACGATACCAATTGTGTATTCATCGTTTTCCGGTTTTGATTCATGTGATTTATGTCCGTAAACTGTTTGAAATACGTACTATAAATAAAGTATTTACATAGCTAGTTTTATAGTTTGTGTTTTGTTGGCCATACTACGAAACACAGTACGCATAAAGTTAAGTCATAAAAAAGAAGTTCTCAACAGGAATATATATATATATTTGTTGGGATGATGTCATCTGATGATGATGAAATGATGATATGCTTTGCTTTCAACGTACGTGCAGTACTATTATATATACATACATATATATATATATATATATATATATATATATATATATATATATATATATATATATATATATATATATATATGTATATATACATATACATATATATATATATATAAGCATATCATCATTTCATCATATATTGTAGTTATTATTGCTTGGGAGAAAAGAACGATAGGGCTAAAAAATAAATTAAAGACTTTTTTAATATCGTACTAAATACATACCTACTTTATTCAATGTTAATGATAAGATAAGTTGATTTGACTGTACTAAGGTACTAAAGTATTTTATTTTTTTTCCATACCATACATCAATAATACCAATGTAGGTATCCCATATCCTACTATCATACTAATATTATATATTAACTTAAAACTATGAAGCAATTTTAGTCTATATTTGCAGCTATGTGTATGCATCGTCGACAACCCTTACTCATCCCACTTCTGGGATACAGGCATTGATGTACAAAACGGGTCTTACTTCGGATGTTGCCAAAAATATATGATGTATTTTTGGCAACACCCGAAGTAAGACCTAAGGCTTCGGAAATTAACAACCACATCTGTGCTGTCTATAAGGAAGTCCTTTCTGTCGTTGTAATATGATCTTTTGGTTAAAGACAGAGTTCCAAATTCAGTTTAATTCCGAAACACAGTTAACGACAGTCTTGGGTTTTACGTGCACGCTAGTTGCTACTCGGTAAAATCATTTTGTGCATACTGTGTATTATAGATTTGCTTAATTTTTTTTTAGTCGAGTAACTTTTTTATACTACGTCACACTCGATGACCTCCCACGACAATTTCGTGACGTACATTTTTTAAACGAGCCAAATGGGTGTTTTATCTATACTATATTAATATTATAAAGCTGAAGAGTTTGTTTGTTTGTTTGTTTGTTTGTTTGTTTGTTTGAACGCGCTAATCTCAGGAACTACTGGTTGGAATTGAAAAATTATTTTTGTATTAGGTAGCCTATATTTCAAGGAAGGCTATAGGCTATATAGCATCACGCTACGACTCATAGGAGCGGAGCACCAGTGAAAAATAGGAAAAAAATATTCCTTTTGAGGGCTTACGTCGCGTGCGCTGCGTAAACGGTTGAAGTTACGCAAAAATCATGTATGACGGAATTGTTCCTCTTTAAGAGTTCTAAAAAAAAGTCCGCGACAGCATATGTCTATCTTTTAAGATTAACTCACTATAACCTTTTTTTACCTACTTTCTCCTATTGATTACCATGAAAAAACGTTATAGTGTGTCAACCTTAAAAGATAGACATATACTGTCGCGGACTTTTTTTTAGAACTTTTAAAGAGGAACAATTCCGTCATATATGATTTTTGCGTAACTTCAACCGTTTACGCAGCGCACGCGACATAAGCCCTCAAAAGGAATATTTTTATCCTATTTTTCACCGGTGCTCCGCTCCTATTGGTCGTAGCGTGATGTTATATAGCCTATAGCCTTCCTTGAAATATAGGCTAAGTATCTAACACTAAAATATTTTTTCAAGAGTAGTTCCTGAGATTAGCGCGTTCAACCAAACACACTCTTCAGCTTTATAATATTAGTATAGAATTAGATAGTATAGATTAATTTTATATATAAAACTAGCTGTTACCCGCGGCTTCGCCCGCGTGGTCCAGGGAAGCCTGCTGCCATTGATTTGTGTATATTTTTCTTTTGTTGTATTTTTTTTTACTTCGTGGGATAAAAAGTAGTACCAGTATGTACACATTTTAATGATGATTGGCTGCATAGTTAAGGCATGAAGAAATAACAAACAAACGAATTTACTTTAACACTTATAATATTTGTATGGATAGAACGCCCACACTCAAGAGAAAATAATTGTTCACCACATAAATGTTTGCCCTCTTTATTTTTCTTTGGAATAAAATATTTTTCCTGTATAAAAAGTAACCTATGTCACTCTCCAGACCGGAAACTATCCCCTGTTAAAACATCACGTCAGTACTTACGTTCCTTTCGACGTGATAGAAGGACAAATGAACTTTATTTTTTAATAACGTACGTTTACGGTATGGAGAGTGGCATAGGCTACTTTTTATCCAGGAAAAACATCTTATTTCTACGGGAAAATACATACTTTGTAATCATTCGCCCTTCTTTTAAGTCGAAAGGAACTAAGTACCGACATGTTTTTTTTAACGGGATAGTTACGTAGTAGAGTACGGACATGACTTTTTAAAATGGGGATAGTTTACTGTTTGGAAAGTGACATACGCTACCTTTTATCCCGCAAAAACATCTTAATCCCATGGGAAAAAATGTACTTTGTAATCATTTGGCATTCTATCATGTCGAAAGGAACGTAAGTAGCGACATGATTTTTTTAACAGGGGATAGTTTCCGGTCTGGATAGTAACATAGGCTACTTTTTATCCAGGAAAAATATATAAATAGTAATAACAAACGTTCCTTAAATAGTATTATCAATATTATATAAATAGTAATATCTCACGAAGTAAAAAATTACAACAAAAGAAAAATAGGTACAAAGTTTAATGATGATCAGCTACATAGAGCGTTAAGAAGTAACAAACAAACGAATACTTACTTTAACACTTACAGTATTAGTATGGATCAAGACAAAAAAAATTGTTCACCACGTAGATTGCCCTCTGCGGGGATCGAATTATTTTTTCCGTGGGAATAAAATGTTTTTTCCTGGATAAAAAGTAGCCTATGTTACTATCCAGACCGGAAACTATCCCCTGTTAAAAAAATCATGTCGGTACTTACGTTCCTTTCGACATGATAGAATGCCAAATGATTACAAAGTTTATTTTTTCCCATGGGATTAAGATGATTTTGCGGGATAAAAGGTAGCCTATGTCACTTTCCAAACAGTAAACTATCCCCATTTTAAAAAGTCATGTCCGTACTCTACTACATAACTATCCCGTTAAAAAAAAACATGTCGGTACTTAGGTTCTTTTCAACTTAAAAGAAGGGCGAATGATTACAAAGTATGTATTTTCCCGTAGAAATAAGATGTTTTTCCTGGATAAAAAGTAGCCTATGCCACTCTCCATACCGTAAACGTACGTTATTAAAAAATAAAGTTCATTTGTCCTTCTTTCACGTCAAAAGAAACCTAAGTACAGACATGAATTTTTAATAGGGTAATCTAGAGAGAGACATAAGCTACTTTTTATCCCGGAAAAACAATTTAATCCCATGGGAAAAAATAAACTTTGTAATCATTTGTCCTTCTATCACGTCGAAAGGAACGTAAGTACTGACGTGATGTTTTAACAGGGGATAGTTTCCGGTCTGGAGAGTGACATAGGTTACTTTTTATCCAGGAAAAATATTTTATTCCAAAGAAAAATAAAGAGGGCAAACATTTATGTGGTGAACAATTATTTTCTCTTGAGTGTGGGCGTTCCATCCATACAAATATTATAAGTGTTAAAGTAAATTCGTTTGTTTGTTATTTCTTCATGCCTTAACTATGCAGCCAATCATCATTAAAATGTGTACATACTGGTACTACTTTTTATCCCACGAAGTAAAAAAAATACAACAAAAGAAAAATATACACAAATCAATGGCAGCAGGCTTCCCTGGACCACGCGGGCGAAGCCGCGGGTAACAGCTAGTTCAAAATAAAAGGTTACGTTCGTGATATTATTGCTCTTATAAACCTTAACTGTATATGCAACTCCATTTTTAACGTGCTCATGTTATTTCTTCTGGAACTGTTAAGTTTTACGTGCAGCATACTGTACAGTCAAACTTGACACTACCGTTTCGTTTTAGCTCTTATTCCGTGTTGCATAAGAACGGTAGGAACATCAAAGTGTCCTTGACGTGCCCTTCGTCGTACAGTAAAGATTTTTCTACAACAAAACGTCTGTTCTATTTTTAATACAGATAAATATACCCACATCATATAACAATGTAGCACAGAATAGCAGCCATATATACTCGTAAGTCCATTATTTTGAACACCCATCCACATTCTTGTAAGGTTGCTTACCCGACATTGTAATGAAGAGGACTATTGTTCCCACTGACAACAAAGAGCCTTTTACATGTAATAAAACAGTAATGAGACTTCTTGACGTAAATAAAATGCATATACTATTATGTAGGTATATAAGAATATTTAAAGGTAAATGTTTCAACTGGGTAAAACCGTTAACCGTTTATTATTAAATAGAAATAAGCAAGAAAATTAATTAATTACTGGAATTTGTCTAAGGGATCGAACCCGCAACGGAAGAAATTCGACGGAGAACCAAAGTGGTCCACATAGCTAACAGAGTCAGCAACCTAAAATGGCAGTAGGCTGGCCACATCTGCCGAGTTAGCGATGGCTGATGGGGGAGGAAAGTCTAGAGTGCAGGCCATGTATGAGGTGACGAAGCTCTCTCTCTAGATGGATCGACGACCTAAAAGCAGGGTGCATCACGGTCAGGCGAGGTGATGAGCGACTTACAAAATGTGTTATTATATTTTTTACATTTACGATATCTTAGATTTAGACAGTATCAGGACACACACTACGAGGTAGTGTACTAAATAAGCTCTTTGACATTGCAATCTAGAGAGTCTGTTTGTTTGTTTGTAATAGAGAAACTTGTAAACTACTGAACCTAATTTTAATTGTTATTATTTATGAATAAGAACCTACATATTCTAGAAATAATAGGGCTTTATTTTCTGTAATAAATTATTAAATTGATGTAAGCGTAATTGAACGACAAGCTTAGTAGGTATCTATGTAGCTCCCTAAGCATTAGTAATATTTTTCTTAAATTCCAAAGATATTATAATCCGCCGATAATTATTAGGTACCGATGTCTGTAATGCGCCTAACTACATTACGCAACTCGGTAATTCGACTCAATATTACATCCGATTTCTAATTCGATTGTGATTACATAGGTATCATCGATTGTAATATTAGCAATTGAGATCTAATCATAACGTGTATTAGTGGTCGTAAAGTGATGTCACAGCATAGTAATACAACCAGTACTTTAACTTCATACTAGCGCCCAACGACGATTTGATGCGCGGCGCACCAAAACTTCTTGAGCGGTCGCGTAAATGACGCTTGGCTGTGTGCGTGCGCCGATTTGGGCGCTAGTATGAAGTTAAAGTACTGGTTGTATTACTATGCTGTGGTGATGTGATGTAAATATGTAGGTAGGTAGATGGAGGAGGAATAATAATAAATATTCCTGGATAAATTACACACTGCCATCCTAACCCAAACTAAGCAAAGCTTGTACTGGATAACTGATATTATACTTAAATACATTTTTTTTTGTAAATACATACTACTACTATATACATATTATATGTATATAGAAATCAGTAATCAATACTCCCTGACACTTCCGGTCGGGAGTATTACCTTACTTATTAATATTTATTTATCTTGACATTATTGTAATTTTTGCATGCTGTTTTAAACAGCAGAATAAGTTGGACCATGTATTTTTAATACCACCTGTATATTACTCATATTCGTCGCAAATAAGCGTTTGATTGATTGATTGATAATTGCCTTAGATTAGGCAGACATTATACTTGTTTGGTACTCGTCGTGGTATAAACAAAAGTATCTGAAACCAAAGAGTAATTGATTTAAATGGAAATAGAATACATTCGCGAGACCTCAGTTCGCGGCGAACGACTAGGCATTTACATTTCCATAACATCGTAGGATGTCCGTGCCTTGTTTCTAGGTATTATTTATAACAAGTGGACTAGCGTAGGTGGAGACACTGTCGCTGATTTATCTAGAAAACAGATTAATATTTATATCTCTTGTGATATGACATAAATGTATGATACCTGTGCCTATTGTTTTATTCTGTGCCTGTGTCCATAGTAGGTCTATCTATTTATAAATACGTGAAACAAAAACTTTGTACTCCTTTTTACGAAAATTGCGCGGAAGGAGGAGTATGAAATTTCGCATACTTATAGTTTATATAGAGGAGGAGTGCAGAATGCTAACATAATTTTTTAATTATGCATAAATAATACATTAAATCAATAAAAAAAACATTACACATACTACCATGTATTTGACACACACACGTATAATATTCAATTATATTATTTCAAACATGTTGATGAACCACTTACACCCCAAAAATACAACACCCCAAGAATAGAATATTATCTAAGACGTAAAAATATTTGTTGTTAACAAAATATTAAGAACATCATTTAGTTCCTTATTTCCCTTCACGATTTCGAATTGAGCTCGTTTAAATTAGCTGTGAATGAGTATGAATATATTAAAATGGATGTAAACATGAATCGATCTGCATTCCATTAATTATATTTGCATTTTGTTACATTAATTTATGCGACGCGTCGTTTTCGATGCGTCGCATAAATTAATAATTAATCAATATAAACAGAACTGGTAGTTGTAAAAATGCCAAAAAAATATTAAAAACTTCCGGTAAACAAACGAGGCTTTGGCGAAAGGAAGGTATGTCTTTCAATGAACGATATGCCTTTGCCCGATTGGCGACGTACCTTCACTTCATCAATGACCATAGATAAATAATAATAATAATAATAACCAAGAGGATGGCCACGGCTTCTTACTGTCACGCCGCTCGCCATCGATAGGGAATTCATCCTCACACATTAAAATCGAAGTGGTCACTGTGCGGCTGCCAGAGAAGTTTGCTTCCACGTACTATCAAGCTGTTGTGAACTGACTATTGAGGTTTTCCCAGGAGAATACAGCATGGGGTTCTTCAAAGGAGATTTTTAAAGGGTCGGCAACGCGCATGTGAAGCCTCTGGTGTTACAGGCGTCCATAGGCTACGGTAACTGCTTCCATCAGGCGGACAGTATGCTTGTTTATCACCTTAGTGATATAAAAAAAAAACTTAAGGTAGACTGGTAGAGAATGCTTGTATAGCATTAAGTCCCCCTGTATGCATTTTTTACTAAATATGAAGTTTAAATAAATAATTCAGGTAGGCACATTGGCCATAAAATTGTATGTAGACCCCAACCAAAATACCCATAGAGATAAAACTGGTTGTAGTGTCTATTTAGCGATGACGCCTCCATTGTTTTATGAGTCCATATTTGTGCGTATCTTATAATTTTAATGAAAGTTGCATCCTTGTGTAGGTGTTTTAGTGATTTTCCCCTGAACCGTGCTCACTGACATTGTACAGTGACAGTGGTTCCAAAAGTATTGCAATTTAACGAGTAAACTCAGCTTGTATACAGGTACTGCCGAAGCTGAAACGATTACCATCGAATATTTTGACTGGAACAATATGTTTTACGTTTTAGTTATTGACATACATCTCCAGCTTAGTCGGTAGAGCTCCAGAGTTTCTACCAGCTAAGCTACACACAAATGCCATAAATCTAAGCTGAAGTTTGATGTTCGCAATCAAAAAACGCGATGGGAATCGGATTCGGCTTAGCCGGTAGGGCCCCCTGGTCACCTCAACTTCACTCCCATTACATTATACATAAGCTGTCACTCCCAATTCATTATAAATAGCCTCAAGCGAAGAAAAACGATATGTTTCTTATGATACACCTGAATACAACAAAGATTAAGTATATATTAACCTTTTGTTCTATGCTGAACAAGTAGTACTATTACTTATACTGTGGCTGACCGAAGGGGGTGTAAGTAACTCATCATCACTTATAAGCTAAAGCCAAAATAACCTGCATTTGGTGCACCGCACGTGAAGCATCATGCTGGTTAACTAACGAGGCTCTGGTAAATAAGAGGTACAGCACAGCGTATTTGTGGGCTATCCAAATGGGGGAGTACTTTCACCTCACACTAGGCATATATTTTATATGAAAGATTATTGAACTGGCTTCTCGACCTTGCTATACACAACAAACGTAAAACTGGGCCACACCGCCCCAGTTTAGTTCAGTTCAGTTACGTCTTTTCTGTATAGCTTGGATCTTTCCTAACCTCATGTCAATTTCATATAACTGCAGATATGTGCAGATGACACTGCATGACGTCTTACACGAATCGGGATGGCGCACACTGATGGTAATCTGTTCGGGTTCCCCGATCAGGGGCCCTACCGTCTAAGCTAAAGCCGATTCCCACCGAATATTTTGATTTCCGAAACTGAGTGTTAGGTTGAAATTATTGACAAATATTTTTAAGTTTGTGGAGCTTCATGGTTTCTACCAGCTAATGTAAACACAATTGCCACTAATCTAAGATGAAGTTTGAATTCGCGATCATAAATTCTGATGGGAATCGGCTTCAGCATTGGCGGTAGGGCACCATGGTACCCGAGGGTGTCAATTCTATATAAAAGGTCCATGTGTCGCATACGCACGATTCTACCTGAACGGTTAAAAAACCTTATACGTCCGGTTCGATTGCACGGGCCTCTGATCGGATACCTCGGGTCGACGTGATGTACATAAATTCTCTAAACTTATTTTTATTTCTTGCGTCTATATTTTATACATTATTTATATATTATAAATATATTTTTTTAATAAAAAATATTTAATATTGAAAATTACCTATCTAAAATATTAATACTTTGGGCACCTATGATCTATGTGAAGAGTGGAACGCCCACATAACACGCGATAGTGTGAATCGAATCGTAAATTGACCCAAGCGTGATACGACAGCGGGTCCACGCTCATCATTGCTATTATCCCCGGCCGTAAATCTCGTTATAAAATATATTTTACATACGTAAAATATGTGTTAGTGCCATATAGATATAACAATGTCTGGTAGTGTACGTGGCTGATATCAATATAATAACAGTTTGCAAAGCTGTACTTTTCTCAATTAGGGGAAATAAACTAGGCTTTTGTTTATCCCAAGTGGAGAAAACCATAGTTTTCCAAACTGTTTTTTTTTTTTGCCTCCTAATATTATAAATATTTTAAAAATGGAAAAATTCACCTAACCCGCCTAGGTAGGATTTGAACCTACGACCTCTCGATGACCGGTCGAGCGCTCTTTCAACTGAGCTACCAGGAAGGAATTTTTGCATTTTTCCTTCTATTTTTCTATTATTATTCTTCCCTAATATTGTTAAATGCTATTTTAACTAATTAGAACTAATAAAACACACACACACACATATACACAGAAATTAATTAATGACAGTGTATTTTATTGTTTCAGGTACCCAGCTAATTACGTTTAGCAGTTAAATGCTAAACTCCTTTTTGGCTTCTCTGTAATTGGGTAAAAAGTATTTTTGTATTTTTCACTCGAGTTGCGCTAGCTTTGCAATAGGTATTTTAAGGTTGTCTGGAAGAGATTGCTTAGCGATAAGATCTTTTGTACTTGAAGCAATTTTTTTTATACTACGTCGGATGGCAGATACCTGAGTATAAGACCCGCCTGATAACCATATTAAAGCTCGCATCAATTATCACTGGCTCGCCGCCACTCCCGCTGCCAAAGCAGCAACTTCTTCTTTTATAGTGACATCACTCACTCGCAAGAACAAAACTACCCTCAAAACAATTATTATTTAGCTGCAGAATTCTTGTAAAATATTTTATCTAATCTCATACTGAAAATTACACATTAAAAAACTAAACACAGTATCTTAATGACAGTCTTTACGCACAAGCTATCAAAATAAATTTAAAAAGTTATTTTTCGATACAGCTCTTTTATGGACAACTGTATCGTAAAATAACTTTTTTACCATTTCGATACAGCTTCAGCCCTGGATACAGGTATTTTAAACAGGTTGCAATGCAAATACATTGCAACTATGCAATTTTTTTTTACATAATCTGTGAACGCGGCGCCGCGCGGCGCGTCGCGCATGCGCACTACGCATGCTCGATCTGCAAATGGATTTATAAGTAAGAATTATAGCTGTTAAATTAACTTCTTGTATTTAAAATATTATTATCATATATTTCATGAGATTAGATAAAGTAGTGTATGAAACTGCACATAATTAGGTATTAAAATACTCGTGTGGTCTATTAAAACATTCGCCTTCGGCTCATGTTTTAAACTCACACTCGTATTTTAATAACCCTTATTATGCAACAGTTTCATAAACTACTATTATTTTATTACTGTACTTGAAATACATATTACTTTTTACATATGCACGTATTTGTATCAGTTCTCGCTTTTGCTAGTAACTTTATAGTGTTGAGGACTACCTCAAACAAAATGCAATTATAAACTATTATAATTGCATTTTGTCATAAGCGCTTACTGATATAGTCATCGGCGGAAAGCGGTTGGATTTGGAAAGCAATGGATCGCATACGGTGAGCATAGGGTGAAGCCTATACCCATCACAGGGTAGATAAATGCTGATATTTATATGATTATACCCAACACGCCTCATTCTGCTATTTGTACCAGAAATAAGTATTCGCAACAAATTAATAGTTACTGACAACTTATAGACTACCGCTTCCAAACCAATGGGCTGTGAACTTGTTGATTAATTCTCGCCATTCGATTATACGTATGAATATATCGATTTTTGCATTTAAAATATCTTGTTATACCTCTCAATTCTTGTAACTACAATCATAAACTTTATCTCTTCGTGTTAGGATTGAGTTTACTTTGAACTTACTAGTCAGCGGGAGAATTTGACAACGATAGTTAATAGTTAAACTTTAATGTTATCAAGTTAAGAATTTGTTTTGCTTGAGTTAGATTTAGCGTTATATAAGTGGAATGCTGCCGTTTATCGATGATTTTACCTTTCGATACGCTGAAAAAGATCATGATGTAAGAATGAAGATGATGTTCTTACTATTTATAGAATACGTATAATATAATAATATCTTCGATTTGTCCATATTGTCGATTCTCACACCTACCCGATATGCACACAAAAGTTCATAAAAATCGGTCCAACCGTTTCGGAAAAGTTTGGTAACATACACCGCGTTACGAGAGTTTTATATATTAGATATATAATAATAGACCCATCAACAGTATAGGCACAGGTGTAGGTCTTAGTGGCTAATATTAATTCTGTAGGTTCAATAGCTAGTATAGTATAGTAGGTGCTTTGAAGCAACATTTCATTAGGTATTATTATTTAAATAGTTGTCTTGGCCAACTTGCCAGAATATTATAAATATTTTGAAAAATGAAAAAGTTCACCTGCCCCCCCTAGGTGGGAGTTGAACCCACAATTCGTCAGCAACACAAACCTTCCTGGTAGCTCAGTTGGAAGAGCACTCGACCGGTCATCGAGAGGTCGTGGGTTCAAATCCCAACTGGAGGCAGGTGAATTTTTCCTTTTTCCAAAATATTTCATTAGTTGTCAATAACAAAAGAACTAAATAGTTTACTTACAGTTTTTCGCTCATCAAACCTTTTTATTTGAATATTGAAATTGCAAATATAATACCATAGGGGTTAATGCTAAAATTATAAATTGTCATTGTGTTCTTTGTACTAGTTCAATCGGACACTGAGGACCCCGCAGTGAAACTAAATAAAAACTTAAAAAATTTACTATTCAATTGTGTAAAATCTGGGTAAGCTTCAATCTAAATAAATAGGTAATTTTAATGACAAAAGTCTTGTATAATGACTTCTACATTATACACACTTTTATAACTAAAACGTAGAGATAATTAACGAATTATTATATAGAATAACTATTATTATATAGTATTATATAGAATAACTTTTGTAATACATTAAAAACCTATCTAAACTTAATATATAGAATTAAAAATATATACACTCTACCTATAAAAAGAAAGAAAAGTTATATTGTGTAAAAAAAAAACTCCTCCTCTTCGCCGTCAAGGGGTAATGTGCCCAGAAGCCTAGCAGCATTGCCGCCACGCTGGATGGCAATGCTTATTCGCTGGGCGAGAAATAGGCCAGACCTCTGGTCGCGAGAAGAATCACCTAGACGCTTAGAGATGTCTATAAACAAGGTGTGTGCACATAGACCCCATGGGCCAAGTGTTTCGACCCTAAGCGGTTCAAAAACATATATCTACCAATGAGATTACAAATTTTCCGTAAAATTACGATAAGTTTACGGTATTGACACTATTTATTGAAGTATGAGAAACAGGGTTTGTAGACGGAGGAACGGCAGATTTAAAAATATTTATTTTTATAGTTTTCTAATTACACCAGTATGATACGGGTGTAAGTGGTTTATCAACATCTTTGAACCAAAGCCAACTTCACCCGCACGTGGTGCACCCTGCTGATTGACATTCGAAGCTCTGGCGAAAAGAGAGGTAGGGAGCGTAATTGTAAGCTACCCGACTGGGGAATGTACCTCCACCTCACAGAATACTGCAGCCAAATAACAATTTCCTTGAGGGTTGTTGTGTTCCTGCGAGTGAGTGAGGTCACCAGAGAGAAGGAGATGCTGCGTTGGCAGCGGGGGTGGCAGCGCGCAAGTGATATATTATGTTGCGAGTGTTAAAACGGTTACGGTAACCGCTTCTCATCAGGCGGGCCGTATGCTTGTTTTCGACCCGACGTAGTATAAAAAAAAAAAGATACTGGTGTGAACAAAAAATGTGATATATTTTTGTAAATGTACAGAGAACTACTGACACGAATGAGATCACATCTCTAAGATTAGTGGTTTTACTTCTAGCGAGTGAAATGAACACGTTAAATCAATTTATCAACGATTACATGATAGCTACAAGATGGCCGACAGAGATATCGCGCGGTCATGTACCGACTTCCGGTACACGGCCAGGTGGACTTCCTCGATATTATTGAAATTATAGGTTTTTTACGATGAAAAATAATGTGAATAATAAGGTGTAATCAGAAGTGTAGTAAAATAATAATAGTACTTAGTTGGATCATTCTCAGATAGTGAAGCCTTATTAAATGACTGTTTTTTACTGCAGCATCAGCGAGAGAAATGTTTGCGGCACTTTAAGTATTATGCCATTGACTAGCTTTTGCCCGCGGCTTCACCTGCGTGGTTTTTATTTTAATTGATTTTCCCGTTGGGGTAAGATGTTTGAAATGTTTTCCGGAATAAAAAGTATGAATATCACTGTTTATACCTAAAACTGACGCCGTAAAAAAACATGTCAATCCATTGGTTCCTTTCGACGTGAAAAAAGGATAAACAAACAAATATATTTATTATAAATTCCAAAAGATTCCTCTTTTGGAATTTATAATAAATATATTTGTTTGTTTATCCTTTTCACCCCCAGAGGAAGATTCGATCATATCTGGGGGCACGGCAGTGCCCCCGCCAAGTCGAGCAAAAAGTGGCACGGCCGTACCATCCTTTTCTCGAAGCAATTCAGGCCATTTTCGACCACCTATAACTTCGTTGTGGATAAAACTAGAAGCCTGAATTTTTAGTAACCAAGCAGGCATTGTACAAAGATAGTATATTGCAAATTTCATTAAATTTGAACTAGTAGTTTAAGAATTATGACTAGGCAAAGTTCCTTAATTTTGTCACTCACTCACTGACTCACCGATCATCAAAATTCTAAGGCACTTCTAGCAGACATAGGCTTCAAATTTAGAATACAGTTAGTGTTTAGTATATAAATCAAGGAAACCCTAAAATATTTTGCAATTTCGGTTCTGTTTTCTAGATACACCAACTGCATAAATAACTTTGTAATCCCATATAAATGTATGGGATTACATAGTTACATTTGCAGTGAATAAATCTGTACCTGTGTATGTGTAATATAACGAAATAATAGGTGTAATCATAATCATTATCAGCCTGTATCCATCCACTGCTGCTTATAAGGCTTTTCCAATGCTTTCCACCGTATGCGATCCTTCACTTTCCGCATCTATAGAAAAATAATGGGTTCAGTAATTTATTAATTTAAAAGACTTTGAGTGCGGCAGAGAATGCCGTACATTATTTATTCAAGTTGATTCTCTAGCTTCATGTTGTAATTTTCTGTTAGGTACATTGACAGTATTTATAGTAGGTCAAAGATTACGATTTCCCATAAGGATTAACTTTAACTGGCGTTTGACGAGTGCGGCCCTAAATATTAAAAGCCTCCGTGGAAAAACCCCATAGAGACAGGGAGTGGGCTTTGAGAAAAACTATAGCTGAAGCTCAAGAAGTAGTACCGGAAAGGCACTAGCTACAAAAAGATATGAGATGCCATCAAAAACAGAACTTGTAAAAATACCAAGTCTCGCAACTCCGATCTTCTTCCGTAAAAAGTTATGAGATCCATGTAATACCAAGTCGGTTAATTTATTCAGTCCCTACTTATGGGACCTTCTGTATTAAGTTATTACGTAATTAGCTAACCTAACAAAATCTTATAGCGATCATATCAATATTAAAAATCTTTTATGTTTTAAATAAATAGATTGACTTGGCAATCGCACTAAACAATCTCATATAATATAATATGTATCACTTGTGAGATACTTTGTTTTCATGCGATGGCCAAGTCATTCTGTTTATTTAAAACATAAAAGATTTTTAATATTGATATGATCGCTATAAGATTTTTTTAGGTTAGCTAATTACGTAACAAGTTAATACAGAAGGTCCCTTAAGTAGGGACTGAATAAATTAACCGACTTGGTATTACATGGATCTCATAACTTTTTACGGAAGAAGATCGGAGTTGCGAGACTTGGTATTTTTACAAGTTCTGTTTTAGATGGCATAAGGGGTTTACGAAATCCTTCAAAAACTGTGTAAATTTACATATGAGGAATACGTAAATTTATTTATTTATAATAAATTTACGTATTCCTCATATTAATATATAATTATAATATTAGGCGGGGCGTAGTAGCTTTTATGAACGTATATCTTTTTATCGTATTTATTAAGCCATAAATATTATGTACGAATTTGTGTATTATTTTTACACGCATATCCTACTTAGTATACCGTGGGAATTTTTACAACCCATAATAGATAGATATCTAGGACCTTATGAGGTAGATACGTCATAAGGTCATAATACTTATTTGCCAATATTCCAATAGTATTCTGTCCGGTCCTGTGCTTTGGTAGATGAGTCATAACCCGCACCTTTTTACAATATGTTTACATTATTGTTATTTTTCTACGACATTGATTCTTGGTTGTCAACCAAGATTCGTCAATCAGTCTCAAAAACGACATATGGCCCTCATTAATCATCACAAGTGGCTAAAGGCCGCGGTGTCATTTCGATAATGATGCCGCTACTTGTGACAGATAAAACATCGTTTTTTACGTAAAAGATCACTATCTCGGCAGTTAATGATAGCGTACAAATTGATTTCTTGGCTTGATACATGTTGAATTTAAGTGTCTTTTATGTTAAACACAAGTGTAGTATTTTTATGTACGGCGATACCTTTTTTTTTAATAAAACTGGTAATAATTATTGTTTTGGTAATATAATGTGACGTGCTGTTGACGTATCTGTTTTGGGTATTATCTCTTAAAACACGACTGTTTCAAAAATTTTCTTGGTTAAGGAAACTAGCAACTGATACTTTGACATCAATGATAGTGGGTTCGATTCTACTCAATATAAACTAAACATTTTGTCTGTATGAACTGTTTTATCTGTTTGTCTTGGTCTGGGTGGTTTTGAAATATCTAAAAAAGGTTTTACAATTTTGGAAACGCGTCTGTGGATGCCCTTGGATAGACACGCGTTTATAGGCTGCGGTAACTGCTTCTATCTTTTTTAGAATAACAGTAGTATTTTATTAAAAAATGTTTAATAATTTGCTTGAGGATTGTTGTGTTCATGCGAGTGAGTGACGTTATCAGACACGAAGGAATTCCTGCGTTAGCAGCGGGAGTGGAGAGCGCGCGAGCGATATTTCATATTGCGAGCGTTAATATGCCTACGGTAACCGCTTCAAATCAGGTGGGACGTATGCTTGTCTTTCAGCCGACGTAGTATTAAAAAAAATATGGCATCCCCATGTCCCACAAGGTGCGACAGTAGCGACTATGTGGGGGAGGACAAGGAGAAAAACGGTTGAGTATGGCTGCATCATCCTATAAACAAACTACATATATATAGATTTTGTACCTACTAATTTCTCACCTTATTTATAACATCAACAAATACATCACTCTACCTAGAAATTAGTGTGCCGAGAATTATAGCTTCCATTCCCATCAAAGCGCATCCGAGCTAAGATTTATACGTATTTCGAGAGCTCAACGGATACTGGACTCTCACAGCTGACCTATACGAGCCCATTTATTAATGGATCCGACGGTTGAAATATTGCAAATATAACTTTCTAGTACACTCGGCCACGATTCCATTGCTGTGCATAAATTAATACGGCTTTACTATGTAAAGAGTCGAAATCTGCACGATTTACTAGACATTGCAATTTAAAATTCATTTGATTTCACTCACTACTCACAAAGCGTCACATACATAGTAGTCATAGGTCATAGGAAAAGTAATCGTCTATAGGCAGCCGATTATACAAGAAATGCCTAGTAACTTAACTAAAACATAACAGCTTCCTTCTACTACAATGGCATCGCCACGCTACCGCCAGGTACATCCTCACACTTTCCCAATGCATCCGCCCGAATTGTTGAATTATAATTAATTTATAACTTTTAATAGCATTCTCTTGAGTAAATCTTAAGTTTTACCACGTTTTACTTTATAGGTATGAGAAATTATATTGAATAATAATATATTGGTACGATTAAGCTCCTGCCATTAGTTTAAGGCTAGCGAAGTTACCGATAATAGGCTATTTGACTAACATTTTTTTCGGTTTGATATGTAGGGACGTCTCCATAATATAACCATAGGTGAAAGAATTACTTCGATAGCACAAAAATCTCTCGAGATATGGTAATTTGAAAATCACAATTTTTAGATCGTAACGAAAACGCTCCATACAGAAGTCTACCGACGTATGACGTCACAGGTTTGTATTTTGTATGCATCAAATCAGAAATTTGTACGATAGCTATGTTAAATATTACGTTTATGTGATTAGTATCATAATAAAAGTTATAGCATTTTTTATTACTTCTCCAATGAAAATATTATTTCTTAATAATTTCATACTTTTAAAATCTACTTTCCCGCCAAACTTTGATCGACGCTGAAAAAAGTCTGACTGAAGATATTAGAATGAAAGTTTGGAGATCTTTATAGTTTTGTGTATTTTACGATATTCTTAAATAATTTATACAATTTTTAAACATTGGAAAATAGCCTATTACAAAACATTTTGTAAATATGAATATCGTGTTAGGCATCGGCATCAACTCATAATCATCCCACTGTTGGGATACGGGTCTTCCTTCAATCGAAGGGGTTTAGAGTTTAGAGCGCATGGAGCGCAGTGGAGTAGCATGGTGGAGATGCTACTCCACTGCGGATGTAATGGCTTAACGTGCCCTCCAAATCACGGAAGAACTTGAGACCCATCTATAGACTCGCTACGGTGGACGTTGCTTAACTTCCGTTATCGATTAGGCTGACGTGCGCAACGGTACCATCCTCAACCTTAAAACTTAGATAATACTTCATTCTGAAGCCGATTTGAACTTATGGCATCCAATTATGGGGAACAGCCAGTAACAGTAATATAGGATATCCTAGAGAGATTCCAAACCGAGACGCTCAGATCAATACTTAATATTCCACAATACATCACTAATAAATATCTACCAAGACATAAAAAATTATGTTCGACAGGAAATCACAGAATACACCGGAAAATACCAGAATAGATACTCATAACATCATGTAATTATTAAACATCAATGTAAGCGTTAAGCATAGAAAGCTTCAAAGAAGTGACGTCCCGAGTCTCTTGAAGACATTTGCCTGCCCAGAGTGAAGAATCTCTATGTATAAGTCGATAATACAGATACATGACATCCAACCAAGAAACTTAATGTTAATTCACAGATCACCATAAAGCAGACAAAATTAAAAAAATAATCCTGCCAAGTTCGAGTCTCTCTTGCGCACTATGGGTTCCTTCCATTATATATAGAACGCCAAAAAAATCATTCTGTTAGTATTTGTTGTTATAGCAGTAACAGAAATACCTACATCATCTGTGAAGATTTCAACTGTCTAACTATCACGGTTCATGAGATACAGCCTGGTGACAGACAGACGGACGAACGGACGTACGACAGTGGAGTCTCAGTAATAGGGTCTGTTTTACCCTTTGGGTACGGAACCCTAAAAATACTGTTAATTTTAGGATTTACCGCAGCTCGTACTTCTACAATAACGTATAGTACCTATATTTTACTATGAATCATTCATCACACAAAGTAAACAGACCCTTAAGGTCACCACGAGCATAACGTATTACGAGGTGGTCCGAGTAACATAAATGCTGCTAATTATGATATGAAAATTTACTATCAATAATTTTTACGACCAGGAAGACAGAACTCGAATGAATGCACCTAAGAGAGATATATTGACGCTTCCTTGTTGACTCGCTTATTCTGTAAAAGAAAACTGACGTGAGATGTAAAGATAAATATGACGAACCTGGTGGTCGAATAATAAATATCCGTGGTCAAAATACACACTGCCATCTAGTCCCAAACTAAGCAAAGCTTGTACTATGGGTACTAGATATAACTATGATTTTACTTAAATACATTTTTTTGTAAATACATACATAGGTATATAACATAGAAAACACCCAAACCAAGACCAACAGATATGTTCATGCACACAAATATTTGTCTTGTGCGGGCAACCAACCCGCAACCTCGGAGTCCAAGCGGCCATTGCTAACCATTCGTCGCCGAGCACGCCTCGAATGGCTAAAAATAGGTAATAATATAAGTAATAATAAGTTCCTTGGCAAATTACACCATTCTTATAGGTACAATACAATAGGTACAATCTTATACCTACAATTATTATAGGCTTAGTCCTCCCCGCTATGATCTACGGTGCAGAGACTTGGACGCTGACCGTTGGGCTGGTTCACAGACTAAAAGTCGCACAGCGAGCGATGTAGATTAGATGGCAACGCTTGGAGTTTCTCCAAGGGATCGAATCCGGAACGAAGAAATTCGACGGAGAACCAAAATGGTCGACATAGCTCTCAGAGTGAAGTGGCAGAAAGTCCTAAAGTGGATACCACGTATGGGGTGACGTAGCGTAGGGTGCCCCCTCTATAGATGGACCGACGACCTCCAAAAGGTGGAAAGCATTGGGAAAGGACTATATCCAGTGGGTAGATAGACAGGCTGATAATGACGATGATAGTACGAGTAATTTGCTCATGCATTATGTTATCTTTCATTAAACGAATATTTTTGGCTTAAATGCAAATGAAATCATTTCTTATGTAGATGAATTGTTGTCGCAAAAAATATCTTAAGAAAAAAATGTATATCTTCTTTTATAAAGATGTATATAATTTTAGATTAGTTTTATTTCATTTAATAGGAATCTATGTATCTATTTGTACGAATATGTATTCTAATTCGGTTAATAGAATAGATAATTAAAGATAAATAAATAAATAAATGTATAAAAAATTATATACATATATTTATAGTAGAATAATTTTCTGATATCTTAATCAGACAAGGAGTAATCGTCTATGTCTCAATTAAATCAGTCAAATAAATCGATAAGTATCGGCCACAAACTTGTCAAGTCCACAACGTTTACTAAATAATAACTCAAAACGCTTTCCTAACAACGTGAAGACTTACATAGATATAAAAGTACCACAACATATGCATAGACTAAGTAATTACCAAATATATGTATTTAGAATAAGCTGCAAGTGGCCCACCACCTTCTTTAGAGCCAAAGCCAACCTCAGCTGCTCGTGGTGCAGCCTCTCTGACAAAACAAAGGTAGAACAAGTTTGAACCCGTTTGGCGAACTTCCATCTCACAAAATACAATGGCCTAGAAGATTATTATGTTCCTGCGAATTAATGAGGTTACTAAACCTGAGGAGATACTGTATGTATATACTTTGTATTACGATCGCATATATGAATACGGTGTCTGCTTTACACCACCGAATGTTTGTTGCCACCTTAACTTAAAAAAATATCTACATAAAAAATTTTCGGTAATTTTTAATTTACAGTAGACAAAATTAGAAAAAACTACTGCTCCATATTACAAGCAGTACAGGTATCAATTGTTTTTTAATAAGTGGCTGAGTTATGTAGTTACTATTCTTGATTGTCAGTTTATAACAGTCTAATCCATAAACTACTATTTTAGGTCTATGGTTACTTACATCAGTCGAGGACGCATTAGCTCTACTTGGCCAGATTGACTTCGTGACTCGAATGAGATAGATTGAATCTCTCGATACATCAACCCGCCTATAAATCGATATTCGCTATTTAAGGTACCTGTTAGATTGGTCAATGACTACCTTTATTATTTATGTCTTCTAATGAAGATCTTTTGATGTACAATCTCTAATAAGTGGAGAAAAATGTTGGCAGTTGTGTATCTACTTTCAAATGTTTTTCAGCGTCACATGAGTACATCATCGTCATTGTCAGCTTGTATCACCCCATCATCAAGCTGAACCCATTAAAGGGACTGCGAATAGCTCTTTCCGTCTTTCAATGAACCAGCCAGACGAACAGCGTTCAATTCTCTGAACCAGCCCCGTCGAATGCAGCTGTCGTTCTGCTGTAATGGTAGAGAGTGTCTGTGAGCTATTATAAGTGATGTAGTAGCTGTTGACAGATTTGCATTAACGGAAGCCGGTTTAAGTCCTTGCTATCCCAGAAGAGGTTTGTTAATATTTTAAGTAGTCGCTAAACGTAAATGTCAGTTGCAAAATGATGAAATATAGAATAGAACGCATTAATCTGTTTGCTTAAAAGCAATTAGTCATGAAATGTTTAATGTTGGTCTGGACTAATTTGTGATCAATAGCCTATGATGAAACATAAATAATTTGATACTTTTACCATCTCTCGTCTCTATTACAGAACATTACAATTTTGTACCACTAATACATTAGAAGAAGCTAGTGCTTCTTCTCGCGGCTTCGCTCATATACCACCACCAGAATTGAAGCTTTATAGCGTCAAACCTTTATATTGAGGTACATTTAGATACTTCTGTCTTTTGATTCAAAGAAACAGTCGCCGGTCATTTGGTAGATAAAGAGTCGTATACGACGGTCCCTACGTATAAAGCGACATGTCATTTCAGACATGTCTGCTTATACTACGATATAGTAATTAGAGAATATTATTATTGGACAAATGAGTTAATTTCTTACTTTTTAATTATATACAATCAATAAAATAAAAAAGAAAATGTTTTTTTACGGGCAATCTATAGCAATATATGCAATAAAAAAAAAATTGCCATTTTTGACATGTCGCTTTATACGTAGGGACCGTCATGTTATAGTCAAAACCCGAAATCCAGGCGCTCGTATGTTGTACTAGTTAAATCGAAAAGCAACTCGAGGTTAGGTTAGGGTTAGCTTGTGACTAATAAAATCCGAGAGACCGAAACGAGCGAGGCTCGACTTGTGGAAAGGAAGGTGAGGTACCTTATGTTTAACTAGTTAAACCTAGGAGCGCCTAGATTCGGTTGTTGACTATCTAATACATATACATTGTAAGACGTATTTACCTTTATTCCTTTATATATGTTCTATGTGAAATAAAAGACATAATCGCGGTTTAATATCAAACTAAATGTGATCTTTACTTTTAACCTTTTATTTATATCACACATAATATGCCTAACTTAATTTATTTATTTTAGAAATAAGAATTAGAATTTAATTTTAAATTTCACGTGCACGAAGACTGGGGACATAGCTTGTCGCGTAATAAAAAAGCAGGCCCCGTTAATCGAATGTCGATAGAACAGCCCACGGGGATAGTTTGCCGTCCATAATATCTGTAATACATATCGGCGTCCGCTGTCCAGTAATGAAGAAATCTATTAGCCTGTCCGCACCCGCGGGCTAGCCGGGATATTTGTGGAAAGTGGCACGTAGAACTGTCTTCACTACTAGGTCTTGGGAAGCTGAGAAGCGTGATGAGCAACGAGTATCTTGGGCGTGCAACTGGTTTACGCGACGTGTAATGTCCTCTTTGGCAACTGCGTTAAAACTTTTTATTTACATCGTTATCGGAAACAGCCTAACAGCAGGATAGTTTCCGACCTCAGGGACCTGCATGTTCTGCAACGAAGGCGAAGCAACGCAATGCTTCCTCCCTACTTCCGATTTCTCGTAAGTAGGTAAAGAAATAAATATAAATAAATATTCCTGGACTCGACTACCCTTAACTAGGGTTGCCATCCGTCCGGGTTTCCCCGGATTTGCCCTAGTTTGGAGGGCGTCCGGGGAGCTTCCAATCGGGCTGTCCTTTGTCAATCAATGGTTAAAAGTTTTAATTCACTACCGCTCCAAACTGCGATTAACATTCTTGTCACGGAATAAAAAATAGTACTAACAATAAAAAACACTGATGACATGTCTGGGTTTTAAGATTCAAAACCCTGAATTTTCAGGCTTGTCCTGGTTATAGCGTTTATAGATGCCAACCCTACACTCAACTATCGACTGCTAAAGAGAAATCTTCTTTAGTTGTTACTTCTTAGGTAAGAAGATTTAGACGATATTTTATACTCTAACTTCTCATTCACGAACTTCACTATTCTAGAAAGTACCTTTTTTGGTGGTTATTGGCTTTGTTTTCAAAAGGAAAACCACGGAAGTGGCATAAAAGCAAAAAATAAATGCACTTTTGCACTTTATCTCCGTACAACAGTCGATTGTTGCGTGATACACGAAGGTTCACGCTGAATTTGCAGAACCAACAGTCGAAGCAAGCGTGGTTAATGTCCGGTAATTACTGATCAGTATCGGTCTGCAATCACACCATGCTCACACTACCTATAGGGTTGACGAAGCGGTTGGAACGCTATATATAAATTGAAATAGAACCTTTCCTATAAGATTGTTTTTTTTAATATCAGAGGGGGAAAATGATCATGTAGGTCACCTGATGGATGGAAAGCAATCACCACCGCCCATGGAGATCAGCAACACCAAGGGGTCGCCGATCCGTTGCCAGCCTATACTCCTTCCTTACTTTCTGGTGACCTCATTCACTCGCAGGAACAGAACAATCCTCAAGAGTATTGTTATTTGGCTGCGGTATTCTGTGAGGTGGAAATAATTCTGAGGAAAAGACTGGGGTCTTTGATATTCCTATTAAAATGACGATTTTGTTGCTTAGCATAAGCAACATAGCTCACAATATTCATGAAGAAACTACTGAGAACAACGAACTGTTCTCACTTCAAAACGTAATTTTTTGCATGGTCGAAATCATGACAGTAGTAAGCTTCGAGACCATGATCGTACCATGACGAAAAGTGTCGCGTGATGGCCGCCGATACTACTACGTCTTTCGAGAAGCGTAACTTGTCGCGTGTCAAAATCTACCTCTACAGCTAACATTACGAGAGTTACCTATTTAAAACAAGGGAGACCTTTTATAACATTTACAATAAAATGGCTAGTATTTCAAGACTTGTTTAGTAGAGTAATACTTAATAGGTAGATGTCGCCACACTGTGACTTGACAGCAGTAAAATATAAAATGCAAAAATTCGTCACCATCACAAACCTTCCCGTCGTAAACAAAAAATTCACGTCGGCTGTGAATTTTTCCATTTTTTTAATATTTATAGTAGTATTTGAAGAGTTACACCTCACAAGCGCGACAATAGCCGTAGGGTTGGCTCATGTTTGTCTGGTTACGTGTAAAATGATTGCGTTGGGACGATTTATTGTCATTCAATTTTACTATAATTACCGTTATGTGATCGTCTGTGAAATTTTCAATTGGATGCTTGATTTAGTGGGTTCGCTCGGGGCTTTGTCCACGTAATATAGACCCTGACGTAATCGTTTGGATTGGAGGCATTCTATTAACTTGTCATTTAAATTTCGTACTTTAAAATAAATAAAAAATAAAATGTACACACTCAAAAATACTCCACGCACACCCCTTGCTACCGCCGGACGGCAAGAAGCCATCAAAACAGAAAGTTGAGGTTGATGCGGAAAATCTTTTTTTTTTTTTAAACTACGTCGGGTGGCTGACAAGCATACGGCCCGCCTGATGTGAAGCGGTTACCGTAGCCATATTAACGCTCGCAACATAAAATATCGCTCGCGCGTCGCCACCCGCGCTGCCAACTCAGCATCTCCTTCCCTTCTCTTCTGGTGATCTCACTCACTCGCAGGAACACAACAATCCTCAAGGGAATTGTTATCTGGCTGCGGTATACTATGAGGTGGAGGTACATTCCCCAGTCGGTAGCTCACATTACGCTCCCTACCTCTCTTTTCGCCAGAGCTTCGTTTGTCAGTCAGCAGGGTGCACCGCGTGCAGGTGAAGTTGGTTTTGGTTCAAAGATGTTGATGAACCACTTACACCCCAAACATCTGTTTGTTTTCAACATAGTAAGGCTGATGATGATGATGATGCTCTCTGCTTTTGCTAGCGGAGTAGAATCGTATGCTTGTTTCCACCTTAATGGTATCTTATGTTTTCTTCTATAAAGTAGATAAATAATATAATTAAACAGAAAACTCGACATAACAGCTTGTAGTAGGCATGTTGTGAAACATTATTTTGACATTATCATATTTGTTTTTTATTGTTCCACTCAACTGTCAAAGAACTATAGGCCTGCGATAGATGCGAGTATTCAGAAACACCTGAAGTATAACGAGATACCATTCCTGGTTAACAACATGTCGGTATGAGAGGTATAAGAGTTACTCAAAGTCATACAATAAATTAACAGTGTTATTACGTTATATTGCGGCTGTTGAATGGAGGAGAAACTTCCTCGCATTTGGGAGAAGGGGTGCGACAAATCTCGTCGTGTCCTATTTTTCTACCCGACTGGCAAGGAAGTTCACTATGACAGTTGTGAAAAAAAATGAGAAACAAAAATAACAAAAAAAATATTTGGTTATTAATTTCTCGTTTTGTTCTTAGGATTATTTTCATGTTTTTTCCCTGTTATGAAAAAGAAATGCTGTTCAACAACCCTACGGAAGTTTTCCATTGAGTAAGCCATTTCATGGCTACGCAGGAAAGTTATAAGTTGTTAAGAAAATAAGTGCATGTTTTGTCGAACCTTTGCTGTAATGTTGCACAATTATACACTTTTGTGCATGACCAGTTTCAATATAGATACCTACACACACAGAACAGTATCATCGTGACTTATTGTTTGAGAAAACCAGAAAACCGATTATCATGTCATGTACATAATAGTCACTCTTTTTTTTTTCATAAACTAACATTAAATATGGTTGGCTTGAAGTTTAACTCAAGAAAAAATAAGTATTTTTCCCTCTCCAGATGGACCGAAACCGCCAAAAAGTGGCTGGTAGTGGTTGGATGCGGAAACCGGAGGATCGCATATGGTAGAGAGCATTGGGAAAGATCTATGATAACATAGTTGCCAGCTCTATATGTACATGTTTTTACAAACGTGACAAAAAATGCCCTGTAAAAACTTAATGACAATTAGGTGAGAATCTAGATTGCTATTATTATATATGTTACCATACATACGAGAGTCTGTTAACCTTTACATGTGTGTTAAAGTTACACAACGCTCACTCACTGTCAATTCCACGTTTGTAATGTCAATAAATCGGTGCTCAATCGTCAGAGATGAAAACCTGTCGAACATCGACAGACATTCGACACGACAGCGACGTGACATTGACACGACAATGACGGATTCAACTTCGAAGGCAACGTCGCGTCGGAACTTGCTGAGTCTAACTTTCTGAGTAATCAATTAAGAAATAGACACTAACGACCAGACAATCTTGACCCCAGCTTAAAGAGACACACATGGCTCTGAGAGCTCAACCTGTAGATGTGGGTCTTTTCAGCAGGTCGAACAGAAACTTGTGTATAAACATTTAATTGAAACTTGTATGCATAACAACCATGCCTTATGTAAAGGAGTAATCGCGAGCATTACCCTTTCTGGCACTCTACTGCTAACACTCATGTCTCGTTATCTTCGGTATTCTGTGAGGTGAAGGTACATTCCCCAGTCGGGTAGGATACAATTACACGCGCTACAACCAACCATGGAATTTATTGTATTCTCGATGGAGGAGGTGAGCGAGGTTCCGGAGAAATATTTACAATCTTAACTCTATTAACGAAACTACGCATGATGGGTCTAGTACACTACGTAAAACCAAAATGTAAACAGAGGTGGAATTATCCCTATGAAGGAAATATCCTTCATAGGGATAATTCCACCTCTAAATAATTCAGTTAACGTTTGAGTGCCTGGAAATCGCCATTTCTCCTAGTTTTCCCCATAAATTTCACATTTACCTTGACTGACATTACAGTTGAGTAGGTACACTGTGTATAAACTGTATTACATAAACACACCCAGTTACTTTTAAAACCAGTTAGCGTTATTGTAAAATGAACGATAACATCATACATGCGATAATTGCTCCCATTATTCAATTCATTCACCTTGTTTATATGGCATCATTGGCCTACTGTCTTGCGTAATTGTTTATTTTGGTATATGTGTTGTTGATATTTACAACTATTAATTGCATTCGGGAAAGAAAGTTGAGATTTACCATAACCAGAGGCGGATCAGCAGTTTTGACGGCTCTAGGCGATATCTTGGCCGCCCTAGGCCTTATATTGGCCGCCCTAGGCGACGACGTAAGGCGGCCTCGACAAGATGAGGCCACCTTAGGTCATTAGCTCTTATTCGCAGATTCCTTGTTTATCTGCTCCATTACATATTTATGTGTACAACTAGCGTTTCGCCCGGGCCCGGCACGGGTATATTAGCCAATGTGACTCGCTGATCATGTAACTTTCTATAGCTAATTTTTTTTTTAATTGGTTCACAAATTTTTGAGTTAATCCATTACCCATCTTTAACCAAATCTTCACTCTTTATAATATTAGTATAGACTATCGATTGTACTCCGGCAAAAAAGTAGAGATTTACCATAATCAGAGGCGTATTAGCAACTTGGCTACACTAGGTTTTTTGCCGTCCTAGGCTTTGTGTTGACCGCCTTAAGTCTTGTCTTGCTCACTTTAGGCCATATATTAGTTGTTATTCGCGGACGACTTGCTTATTTGATTCATTACTTATTTAAATTTATAGCTATTCATTGTACGACGGCAAGAAACTTGAGATTTACCATAACCAGAGGCTTAGCAGTCTTGGTCGGCCTAGGCCGTGTTCTGACCGCTGTAGGGCCTGTCGTTGCTGCTTTATGCCGGGTCTTGGCTCTTCAGACTCCTTACTTTTCCCAAAAATTACACCAAAATCGGTCTATACCTACTCCTAACACTTGCAATCTTTCTGTAGAACGATCAGTTACAATGTTGTAAAGTTCGAGTAACACCGTTGGATGGCTACTTATCTTGTCTAGATTATACAGACCAGCTGTAAGTGAATGTGCATCTTTATTGCAATTTATTAGCGGCGTCACAGGGCGTAAATAATTATTTCTGATTAAAAGCATCCTGTATTAAGTCTGCTGACAACTTGTACCATCTATTTCGCGATGTTAATTAGTTACCTATACTTACTATATGAGTCTCTTTCTCCTGCGAAATGAGAGTCCGCTATATTTTTCTATCTTCCACGTTTTCTTACCATCATGACCTGAGGTTCTGCCACGTACGGTGAAATTGTGGAATCAACTTTCCTTAACGGTACTCCTGAACAAATACTATTTGGGAGTCTTCAAGAAATGAGCCTATATTTCCCTAAAAAGGCTGGCAACGGATCAGTGATTTTTTGGTGTTACTGACGTTCATTGATTGCTTACGATCAAGTGACTCACGTGCTCGTTTCCCCCTTATATTTTATAAAAAAAACCGGCCAAGTGCTAGTCAGACTCGCGCACGAAGGGTTCCGTACCATTATCTATAAAAACGGCAATTAAAACACGTATTTCTTTTTAAAGTGAACATATAACTAAATATTATGTGAGTATTTCAAGCGTCTACCTATTGCCGTTAGCAATTGCGAGCAAAAACGACCAAAAAAACCGGCCAAGTGCGAGTCCGACTCGCGCACGAAGAGTTCCGTACCATTATCTATAAATAACGGCAAAAAAATCACGTTTGTTGTATGGGAGCCCCCTTAAATATGTAATTTATTCCATTTTTTAGTATTTGTTGTTATAGCGGCAACAGAAATACATCATCTGTGAAAATTTCAACTGTCTAAATATCACCGTTCATGAGTAACAGCCTGGTGACAGACGGACGGACGGACCGACAGCGGAGCCTTAGTAATAGGGTTCCTTTTTACCCGTTGGGTACGGAACCCTAAAAAAGGTTACCCTGGTTCGGCCTCCAGGCATTTCTATGCGCTAAATTCCGCTTCTTTTGCAGTCGGCGAAGAAAATAAGCTTTTACCACTCCAATGATGTTGGGCTCGTCCCCAGGATCTTCTATTTCGAGGTTCCCCTTTATTCTTTCTGAATTTTCTGAAATCGTTTCTTCGTACTGAATTTTTAGAAATCGTAGTCTTTCCTTCATCTTAATAATGTGTAAAATTAATAAACGAAATTTCGAAGATTTGATCCGTACTTTAGGCTATGCGTAGATAGATCAGTCACTTTTTTCTTTTATTTATGTAGATTTGTGTTCTATTGCCATCAAATGGAAAATATTAATGACAACAGTTTCAATCTCTACAACTTCATTTTGCTAGTTTATACATGACCATGATTGTCACTTATAAGTAAACACCATTGCTGGATGATGTCCTTACAATAAATTTAACGACCTTTTTATGCTGATTGATCAAAATATATATATTTAAAACCATTGTGCTATGATAAGTACGTAATGACATTAAAATATAGATCACGTAACACATACTAGAATGACAAATATAGAAAGTAATTTATCTATTTATCATATGTATTTCATAAAGTAGCTAAGAACAATCGAAGAATCGACGGCGTCAACAATAATATGTTGCAAATTGATCTTCACTTTTGTATTTATAAATAACGCATTCATATATAGAGGAGATTCTATATAAGAAAATCATGCAATTGTATTTATCATTCTGTCTAGTTTTTGTGTAATAAAATTTTATGCAACACAATACCAAGATAAATAGGGTATGAATTCCTCTTTTCACCATTTCTCACACTTGATATCAAGTTTAGTATACACTTGTTTTGTAAGCAGTCCAGTTTTTTAATGTCCGTGGTCAAGTATTATCTCTTTACTTGTTCAGTCTATTACCATACAACAAAGTTGCAAATTGCCTCATTTACAACGCGCTCTGTGACTTAAAGACGTCGGTGCCTTTTTCATTTGCCCTTGTCATAAATAGCAGTCATGCCGTGTTGTATGTTTCCCAAACGAGGAGTTCGAGTAATATGGCCACACACACAGTTGACACTATCGGTAAATACAACCTTTCTTACATTTTAATATATGTAAAGTATGTGTCAAAATCGTTACAAATAAATAAATATTTCTTGGCAATTTACACAGCGTCGTCTAGTCCCAAACTAAGCGCAAAACTTGTACTATGTATTAGGTTGGGGAAAAAGTCTTTTCGTATTTTATATGAAAATTCAAAACATTTTTTAATAAAGTTTATTTACATTTAACTAAAGTATGTAGGTGCCATTATGTTCGATAACTTTTTGTCATCTTGTAGGTAGAGACATGATCCCATTACTATAGAAATTTTGGGACTTCTGTTCAAAAAACCGCGACAAGTGGTTTTGGCAGTCTTCTCGTGATGTTAACCTGACATTGCCTAAAGAATTCTTAAGAGACCGAAACAGGTGGAAATCAGAAGGTGCAAGGTCAGGACTATACGGCGGATGCATTAACACCTCCCAGTCAAAATCTCTTAATTTTTGCTGAGTGGCTAAAGATGTGTGAGGTTTAGCGTTATCATGATGAAAAATCATACCCCTTCTATTAATTAATTCCGGCCGCTTTCTCTCAACTTTTTGCTTTAATCTCATCAGTTGTTCACAGTAGAGTTCAGAATCGATAGTCCTGCCTGGCGGTAACAGCTCATAATGAATATCTTCTCTTCCAATCCCACCATACACACAGCATCACCTTGTTGCGGGTTAACCCGGGTTTCGCCAGAGTCTCTGAAGCCTGGCCGGTCTTTGACCACGACCTTTTTATGCGCCAAAACTGTTATGTGGTCAATTCCTAGTTCTTCAGCTACGTCGTAACTACTGATATGCCGATCTTGCTCCACTTTTTCAGAAATGGCATCCATTTTATCCGTAACAGGGCGACCAGAGCGACGTGCATCTTTGACATCAAAATTTCCGGATTGAAAACGCTTAAACCAAATTTGTGCTACTCTCACAGACACTGCACTAGGTCCATAATAATCACAAATTTTTTTCGCAGCTTGCGTTGAATTTTTACCTTTTTTGTAGTAAAATTTTAAAATGTATCGAATTTCTTCATTAGATTCACTCATCTTGACAGTAAAAAAAACAAATGAAAATCACACATTTACCTAATTTGAATTTGGAATTATCTTTTTTAAAATTTAAACTTTTTATAGATATCAAAACCTGCTAGATACAAATGGTATAACCAAAGAGATTTTATTACAAGTTCATACATACTATAATGCGAAAAGACTTTTTCCCCTACCTATTATAATACATAGAAAACACCCAGACCAAGACAAACAGACATGTTAATGAATACAAATATTTGTCTTGTGCGGGATTGAACCCGCGACCTAGGAGTCAAAGTGGACATTGCTAGCCATTCGACCACCGGGCTTGTGCATCTTATAACAGCAAAAATTATAATATGTTATTGTGCTTTTCGTATACAAAGAGTATTCAAAGTCAAAGTCAAAGTCAAAGAGTTGCTTGCTTCTAATATATATGAGCTCGATGGCGTCGTTGCGCGTGTCACTTTAATCGAATACGCAAGTTAAGCAATGTTGGTTGTAACCTGTCCATGGATGGGTTTATTTACCTCAATTTCCTCCCTGCTTTAGAGGGCACGTTAAGCCGTCGGTACCGATTCTTGTCATTACATGATAGTCGAGAAGCCATGTCAGTGGCCTTTAGTCAGCTTGAAAACACTGACCTCCGCCAACCCGCAGTTAAGCAGCGTGGTGAAGTATACTCTAAACCCCTTCGATTGAGGAGAGACCCGTATCCCAGCAGTGGGATGAATAAGGGTTGTCGATGACGACGACGAATATGTATGCAAAGGAAGTATACAAATTTTCTAACTTGGTAAAGTGAAGCATATTTTAAGATTAAATAACTCTACTTCGGAGCCTATATTAAGTATAAGTAATTCTTTTGTTATTGTTATGTCATACATGCTAGGTGATCTGTCCATACAATAATACATCTGTCATTTCATTTCATCCTATTTCCTTTGCAACTACAAATGAACGTGATAATTTTTTGTCATGCTGATTTGAGTAGTCTCCCGGCAGCAATCAGCAACATCAATCGTGATCTGTCTCGTATTAGAGATTGGTCTGCGCAGTTCGGGATTGCTGTTAATGTAGCAAAATGTCAAGCAATAGTTGTAGGTAGTTCTCGGATGCTTGACAGGCTTGATATATCTTCTTTACCACCTATTACTTACGACAATGCGGCTATCCCTTATTCCCCCAGTGTAAAGAACTTAGGACTGCATATCGACTCCGCTCTGAGCTGGCAAGTGCAGGTCTCCAGCATATGTCAGAAGGTTATAGGTACTTTGCGTAGTCTTTTTCGCTATAAAAACTTTCTCCCTTTTAAGACAAAGATCTTGCTTGTGCAAAGTCTGATCCTTCCTATAATCGACTATGCCGATGTGTGCTATACCGATTTGAACGCAGACCTTCTCAACAAGCTTGAACGACTTCTCAACAGCTGCATACGTTTCGCGTTTGGGCTTCGGAAGTATGATCACGTTTCAGCTTATAGATCTCAACTGAAATGGTTGCCTATTCGTCAGCGTAGAAGTGTGCGCATCCTCACTACCCTCTTCTCTATCCTTAATGACAACGCTTCTCCGGTTTATCTAAAAACCAAATTCCAACCCCTCTGTTCTATTCACTCTAAGAACCTCCGCTCTGAAAACAATCTTCTCCTTTTTTGCCCTCCCCATCACTCTGGTTTTGTAGACCAATCTTTCCAGATTCAGTCCATCCGTCTCTGGAATACGCTACCTGTTGAAATCAGAAGAGCTTTAACTCGGAACTCATTTAAATCTATGACGCGTACCTATTTCTTCAAGATAACAAAGGATCTACAGACATAATATGTTTCTAAATGGATATGTATGTAGATGTATATATGTGTGTATGTATGTATGTATATGTGTATTTGTATGTATATATATGTGTATGTATGTATATAGTTATGGATATGTATTTATGTATTTAAGTACTGATACGTATGTTATGTGTTTTATCTGTTATGTATTTATATTCTAAATTACTATTTATTGATAATGCTTCTTATTATATTTAATATGTCAGTAATTTTAATATCAATATTCGCCTTGTGGCTACCATGTCTTATCTCTGCATCACCCTAAGGTTGACTGGTAGAGAATGCTTGTATAGCATTAAGTCCGCCTTTGTACATTGTTTGTATGTGCATAAAGATTAAATAAATAAATAAATAATTTGTGAGTGCAAATGCATGGATGTTTGTTACTCTATCCAGAGTAAATGACTGGACGGATTTGTAAGTAATTTGGCTTGTATAATATGGCCGCATCTTGCCGCTCTCGTTTGTCTACCTCACCTCCATTCTGAATTGAATCTAGGAACGATGAGGAGGAATGGTCATGCGACGCCCCGTATTACGATACTTCGTTCGTAGTTTAAAGCAATATGTTATATATATGTTATGTATATTTTGAGTTTAAAGTAATAGTACTACTTTAAACTCAAAATTTAAGTTGTACAATGATTTATTTTTCATTAAATGATCATTCCATTACGCGGTTTTTTTTAAGGTTACATAATAGGTAGGGGAAAAAGTCTTTTCGCATTATGGTATGTATGAACTTGTATTAAAATCTCTTTGGTTATACCATTTGTATCTGGCAGGTTTTGATATCTCTAAAAAGTTTAAATTTTAAAAAAGATAATTCCAAATTCAAATTAGGTAAATGTGTGATTTTCATTTGTTTTTTTTACTGTCAAGATGAGTGAATCTAATGAAGAAATTCGATTCATTTTAAAATTTTACTACAAAAAAGGTAAAAATGCAACGCAAGCTGCGAAAAAAATTTGTGACGTTTATGGACCTAGTGCAGTGTCTGTGAGAGTAGCACAAATTTGGTTTAAGCGTTTTCAATCAGGAAATTTTGATGTGAAAGATGCACGTCGCTCTGGTCGCCCTGTTACGGATAAAATGGATGCCATTTTTGAAAAAGTGGAGCAAGATCGACATATCAGTAGTTACGACGTAGCTGAAGAATTAGGAATTGACCACAAAACAGTTTTGGCGCATTTGAAAAAAGCGGGGTACACTAAAAAGCTCGATATTTGGGTGCCTCACGATCTCACTGAAAGAAACTTAATGAACCGTGTACTCATTTGCGATTCTTTTCTACGACGTAATGAAAGCGAACCGTTTTTGAAGAAGCTTATAACTGGTGATGAAAAGTGGATCACGTACGACTAGAACGTGCGAAAAAGGTCGTGGTCAAAGGCCGGTCAGGCTTCACAGACTCTGGCAAAACCCGGGTTAACCCGCAACAAGGTGATGCTGTGTGTATGGTGGGATTGAAAGGGCATTATTCATTATGAGCTGTTACCGCCAGGCAGGACTATCGATTCTGAACTCTACTGTGAACAACTGATGAGATTAAAGCAAAAAGTTGAGAGAAAGCGGCCGGAATTAATTAACAGAAGGGGTGTGATTTTTCATCATGATAACGCTAGACCTCACACATCTTTAGCCACTCAGCAAAAATTAAGAGAGTTTGACTGGGAGGTGTTAATGCATCCGCCGTATAGTCCTGACCTTGCACCTTCTGATTTCCACCTGTTTCGGTCTCTTCACAATTCTTTAGGCATTGTCAGATTAACATCACGAGAAGACTGCCAAAACCACTTGTCGTGGTTTTTTGAACAGAAGTCCCAAATTTTCTATAGTAATGGGATCATGTCTCTACCTACAAGATGGCAAAAAGTTATCGAACAAAATGGCACCTACATACTTTAGTTAAATGTAAATAAACTTTATTAAAAAATGTTTTGAATTTTCATATAAAATACGAAAAGACTTTTTCCCCAACCTAATATTAAACAAGAAACCCTTTTCGCCATATGCACATATACGGACGTAGTCTATTTATGTTTTAGTTTTTTGAATAGAGTGGCCGAGGTGTACCTGAACATAGAATATTATCTAGATTGATAGATACTTTTTATCAAGGTACTTTGTTCACGTGTGGCGCAATTGTCAGGTATACACAATAATAATGAAAGCAAAGGTTACGCCGCAAAGCAAAAGTTCTCGTATTACTATAATTTAAAAATTACTTTGTTGTTTTATGATTACACACAAATTACCTACAAATACATTAGATCTTCGACATGCAAATTACATTTCCCATAAGACTGATTTCACGATTCGTGTAACGGCCGAGGTCAGAGATACAACCGCGGAAGAAAGTAAATTGGAAACCGTGACGTGGCTGCAGTTGGGCGATTTGTAAACGTCATAGTGGTTGAACACCCAGCCGATGGAATTAGCCCTTAAACCTTGTACACACTAGGAGACATATCTAGAGACAATGTGCGTCGCGACGCGCGACTTTCTACAAACACAGTTCCGACTTTTCTTCGAATTGGCCATTGGTGCCAGTCTTCGTGAAAACTTTTTTTCTGCGTCAAGGTTTCCGGTGATATCTTCTCGCTGTTGTTTCGGATTGTTACTTGAATACCCAGCTGATGGGAGTAACCCTTAAACCTTGTATACACTTGGAGATATGACTAGAGACAATATGCGTCGCGACTCGCGAGTTATCTCCAAACACATTGCTATCTTTTCTTCCAATTGGTAACTGCCGCCAGTCTTCGTGTATACTTTTTTTCTGTGACAAGGTCTCCGGTGATATCTTCTCGTTGTAGTTCCGGGTACTCCACGTCCATCCGGGTAATCAATGTCCACCGGAATTAATTTTAACGCACTTGATTGAGTCAGATGCGAGGTGGGCTGTAACGAATTGAGCGCGTACAAATATTCAATCGCCTATATTTTACCCCATGACATTTAGTCACAACACGATTTTCTGATACAACTGCCATCGTAACGTCTCGGGAAGATGTCATGCACCTGAAGACACGTGAGTAATGCCTCTGGTAGGTATCGTAAATCGTTGGCTGCGATGACTAACTTACAATCAGGCAGGTCGCATGCTTGTTTGCTATCCTAATAGGTATATACAAATATACTACAGCCCTTGTAACGCCTCAGGTAGATTACCAGCAATTGAAGAATGCATTCATTTCAAGCAATAGCCATATCTCACTCTATCGTTCATATGGCAGATGACACCCTCGCTATACTGTCTCTAGCCTTATGGCTCGGCAAAAATCAACAGCCGATACGGAGAAACATATCTCGAGTTAGTGTTTTTACCAACGCTGATGACCTCTTTGGTAACAACAAACTTCCAGGGTATTATTATATGACTGCGGCCTTCTGTTATAGGTAATTAATTCCCCACCCGGGCTTGACGTGCCCTACCTCGGTTACCTCTCTTTCGTCAGAGTCACGGTGGCTAATGTAATGGGCACTGTTATCAAGTGCAAATGAGGCTTTAAAGAAAGCGGTGAATTACTTATACCCTGATGACACAAAGGAATCATAGTGCGTACAAGGCCTTAAATCGGTTGTAAACCATCGATATCGGTCGCGTACACTCAGTGGCGTCTATAAGCGACTAATTTGCCTGAGATAGCAGGTATGACGGATGGCTTGACGCTGAGCAGGCGCACGCCCTCCCGGTCATAAGGTTAAACGCCCACTTTGTGCACGATTCCGCCGTTGTATTGATTCTGCAGTCGATCACGACGGTTATCTTGAATATCTTTATATCTAGCAACACCGGTCATAAATCACAGCGAAATCAATAACTGTGCTTGTTAGATTTTAGTTGTTTGTGAATGATATGCTGACAATATTTGATTTAATGGAGATATATTTTTTAGTAAAACTTCTTTACGCACGCGTCTTGGGCAGTAAGTTTGTGAATGCGTGACAAGAGCGTTACGAAAACGGCTAACGGAAGTTGAGCGGGAGATATAAGTTAATGGAGCCACAGTATAAGTGTACTATGTACAGTATGGCCACTCCCTGCCGCTCTCTTGTATCGACCTCTCCTCCCCTCTGAGACGAATCTGGAACAGTTTGTATGGCACCCATACACACGCTCAATTTCCCTCTGTACAGACGTCATTATTTAAGTAATAGTGAATGACGATTTTTGTATGAAAGCAGTGGTGTGGAAAGAAGTTTTACTTCAGTCGTGTGGTCCAAACCACACTCTTTTTTTTAATTAACCTATGCTATTTCTCTGTCACATATGTCCTTTCTTCCTCCTCATAGCGTAGTAATTCTCAATTCTGGGTGTCGGGACCCCGTTCACGGATCACTTTCTAATTGACGATACTGTGTCAATACTGTTGGTTTTTGGCTGATGTCCTTTCTTATCTGATCTTTATTAGCTACTTTTATTTTATTTACTTTTATCTTAACCTTTCGACGATATTTTGTCAAGTGTTTTATTTCATAGGCAGAATATTATTCAGCAATATCTCGTCCTAGATTTTTAACGGGAATATGTCATTAAAATTGCTTCCTTAGAGAGGCAATAAAAAAAAATGGAATGATAACAAAATTGGGCGATACAGTTTAGTGTTGTATCTACAAATCTATCATCTCCATCCAAATTCAATTACACCACTGGTTAGATGAAGTATCAAATAATTTATTACGCTAAGTAAGGAAGGACTATGGTACTTCGCGTGCGGAGGAGAAGGAAGCGCTGCCATTTTGAGATAACTTTAGTGCATATAACGTATTCACGTACTACACACGGCCATATCCATGATACAGCCACACCCCATTTTATTTTTATTTTAAATTTAATCTTATTTTATACATGTCACATCTCTAGTGTATTCCTATAGCATAACCACATACATACATACAGGTGCCCGAGGTGACCGGAGCGTGCCCGATAGAAAATGTTTGCATGTACGTGGGAGTGCAAATGCCTGCAATTTTCTTTATAGCTACATTACCTAATGACGGCCGCGTGGATGCAAAAACGGTACCTTTTAGCACACTGTAAGAAGGAAGTTACGGTTCTATTTTTACTAGCGGAACATTATTTTACACTAGCTTTCCATCTGCATGCTCCAAGGGAATTTCCAAAAAATCTTTTCTTATTTCATGATATGACAGAAACATTCCTAAAAAAATTCAATACACATGTTTAAAAAGTAAAAAGGCACATGTTTAAAATGTAAAGTTCTGTCTGGCAGATCAACGCACTGTCTAGACCGCTGGACCGGGAATTTAGAAATTTAGTAGGAATGTTTTTGTCATGTCATGAACTATATATTTTATAACTATGTATGTACAAATGTACGTTACTTACTTCGTAAGCATTGATGGGCTCGATAGATTCGTTACGCGTGTCAAGTGTAATCGATCACGCAAGTTAAACAACGTCGACCGTAGCCTGTCTATGGCTGACTATTTCGGAGGCCATGTCAAGCTGTCGGCCCGGGTTGTTTTTACCAGATAACAGTCGTTCAGCCAAAGTCAGTGGCTTGAAAACACTGGCCTCCGCCAACCCGCAGTTGAGCAGCGTGGTGGCGTATGCTCTACACCCCTTCGGTTGAAAGGAGACCAGTATTCCAACAGTAGGATGCTTATGGGTTGATGCCGAAGCATTATTGTTTGTCTTTCAATAAATAAATAATTTCATTACGACGTATTGTACATAAAATTATATTCTTATATTTTCTCGCTATTTCTATTTTTTTTGTCTTATTCCAATTCTCTTATTAATCCTATACAGTTATACCTGATTTTATCCACGACCGGATTTACGTCCGGCGCCGGGTAATTAAAAGTCAGGCCTTAGATGATACAAATAAAATCTTAGGTTCTAGAGATACAACCACGAGCTCGACGAATGTTTAGCATTGGCCACTCTGAGGTCTAGGGTTCTATTCCCGCATAAGACTAATATTTGTGTGCATGAACATGTCTGTTTGTCTTCGTCTGGGTATTTTCTATGCATTATATTTATGTATTTACGAAAAAAAAAATATTTAAGTGCGGTTACCGTAGCAAAATTAACGCTTGCAAGATGAAATATCGCTCGCTCGCCGGCAACTCCGCTGCCAATGCAACTCCTCCCTTTCTGATGACCTCACTGACTCGCAGGAACACAACAACCCTCGCAAGAATTGTTCCCTACCTCTCTTTTGCCAGAGTCTCTTTTGTTCAGAGTCGGCAGTGTGCGCCACGTGCGCGCGAGTTTGGCTTTGGCTCTAAAGATCGTGGTAAGCTACAACCCAAAAACTATGTGATATATAATATGCTTCCACATAATTAATTTCGCATTCAGTAAAGTCTGAAGTTACGCATCTGACGAATCTGTACTGGACCACACTATTTATAAATTTATATAATGACTAGACAGAAGATCGTCTTGTCTTCTTAACAATTAATATTGAATTAAACGCCATAAAGTTACATTAGAAATGTTAATACTATCTTTCAGTTTTCTTAAATTTTGTAATTTTCCGCGCAACTTTCTTATGTTTCCTGTCATGAGGACCTTCTCATGGCTATAACAAAGACAACGTAAAAAGAATCAGTGAAATCGGTGCAGCCGTTCACGCGTGATGGCATAGTCATGACACGTCATGACATAGGGAAATATGGATTAATTTTTATATACATAGTATAGTATGAATTACTCTATATATGAATCTGATTTTATTATCTTTGGCATAATTCACTTTAGCCTAAAGCATATCGATATTCTCACAATGTATTTTCATAAGTAATTAAAGCGCTCAATAAAACCTAGTTACTTTTATGTTGCTTGATTGCTGATATTTAATTTTTTCTCCCAACTCCGTATGGTCTATTTTATGGACAAAGTAGTCTACCGTGAACGTGTCAATGGTTTATTGGGTATCTTATTACAGATTCCACTCACTTTAATTACTGTAGGAAGTATTAAAAGACTACTGATTTATGATCAAACTTATGTTTTATCCGTCCCGGTTTCTACTTCCGCGGTATAAATTAAACCTTTTTTATCCAACCTTTCTCCTTTAAAAGGATTGGTATCTTTGACCCGGCCGATTTCGACGGTTCGATTTTTTCGCGGTAACGGTACCTTGCTCCAGTTTTCGAGTCTATTGTTTCAGCAGCCCTGTATGGTTGGCGACGTGTCCGGAGATAAAATCCACCCATAAATTATGTTATGATGTTGACACAGTTGCTACTGATTTCAATATACTCGTATATATGTATTGTGCCGTGGGATTTGTTTACACAGTGCTGGTTTTGCAGAACATCGTATAACCACATGATGACTGTAAGGGTTTACTTTAAACACAAGTTACAGGCCGCTACCACCTAAGCTGAAAGACGGTGTAAATCAGATTTTTTGATTGTAATTGCCATAGCTATCAGATAACAATTAGCTATATTGTGGTAGCTGGTAAGATGCTTGTTTACCGATTGAGCTGAATATTCGGCATTCGGCATCAACCCATAATCATCCCACTGTTGGAATATTGGTCTCCCCTTAATCGAAGGGGTTTAGAGTAAATATACTATATATATACTTGGTGGAATACCACCACGCTGCTCACCAGCGGGTTGGCGGAGAGAGCTGAATATGATTACCACTAATCGAAATCAGATTATTTTAAGTTTCGTTCAAGAGTAATTTTCTTTTCTTAAAAAATAATTATACAGTCAACGCTCTCAACCAGATTGTGTTCAAGAACAACATAATAACGGAATTGTTCCAATATCTACTGAGAGGAAACACTGCTTACAAGTTACATCAATCAGTATATGTGAGCAGGATCATCATCATCAGGTCATTTTAGTCTCCACTACAGGAGCACGACCCTCTCTCGTCCGTCCTAGACGGAAGGAGGATTTGGCCTACACTCCCCACGCTAGCCAGACGGGTTGGGGAGGCCTGATCGATGTTTTATAATGTGTTTCCCTTAGTCGCTTTGTACGACATCCACGGGAAGAGACGGAGTGATTCTATTCTAGTCTGCCGGAAACCACACGGCCAAGCGAGTCAGTCAGCCCTACCATCGAATATTTTGATTCGAAAAATAGGTCTTACGTTTTAGTTATTGACAAACATCTTCAACTCAGTCGGTAGAGCTCCAGGGTTTCTCCATCGAAGCTAAACACAGGTATCATATGTATAAGCTAGAGTTTAATATTTGCAATCAAAAAATCCGATGCGAATCGACTCCAGCTTAGCCGGTACGACACCAGATCGATTTAACAACCAATTGGATTTATTTGGAATTGTATTTGTATTAATGTCATGTAATTGTCTGTACTGTGGTATTAATTCGCATTTTATACCGTACTTGTAATATATTATGGGACTGCTGTTATCATTTTAGAAAGCTTAATGTGGCAGTGCAGACGTTTGGTAAGGGACCAGTCACATTTAACTGCCTTTAACCGGCGCCGGCAGATTTGAATGGTTTATTTTGCGAGTCTGCTAAATCTTTGGAAAGTGTTCCACTTTTGTAATATTCCGTTGGTTTATATATGATATTATGTTTTTACGAATTTCATCAAATTCATTATTGGAAGAAATATGATCCCTTTTTGGACAATCATATGAGTCATTTCAAGTTCAAGAATAGTGATTGTGTAAATCAGTGGTGTTCCCGAAGCTGGTTATGTATGAGCTTTGGAAATGGGATTTGTAGTAACTATAAGTATAGCTCATGCGAAGAAGCTCATTAGAATACGATACGACATTTAATCTGAAATAGTCTAGATTTATGCTAAATTTAGCTGACAGATCGCCTAATGATGCCCCGCGTAGAGGCCACCACGGCAGCCACGGTGACGCCGTTTGCATGTATATGTTCTGTTTCAGATGTGGAGAGGTAGAGAGACGACCACAGCAGCTGGAGCAGAGACGACCTAAGCAGCCGTGGCAGTTGCATACATCTACTAACTGTAGTGACAGTAGTTTGCATGAACTAACTGGTAACGAATGCATATTAAGTATCTTAGATGACATTCTCTGCATAGTTGCCTTTGATATGAAATGAAGAAGCCTGAAAAATACTAATAGTAAGAGCGGGTCACGGCGTGTGTAGAACATTACATCAAACTTCTCAAAGGGTCGTCTGCGCGTTGGATCCATATCCCCGCGTACGCCTACCAAATGACCGAGATTATCCCGTGATTTTAAAAAAGATAATAATAATAAATATTCCTTGAGAATTTATGCTGTATAATAATGCTAAATGTGGAGGGAGCTTTTTGACCACCCTGATACTACGGTATCGTGCCCACTGTTTATCTGGCTTCCTTATGCAAATTATTGCAAATGGTCGCTTTCGTCAGCTTGCTACGGTGATAGAAGGCAGGTCTTTTAAGTGCACTACTTTTCAAATGGGTTTAATTCATGGATTCAGATAGTTTTGACCACTCAGGTTTCACAGTTTTATTTAGGAAGCATTAAGGTGCGACCATTGCTTGCTCATATTTATTGTGTTTGGAAGGAAATAATTTGGAAGAAATAATTTCATTTCCATCTAAGCCAAAAATGATAAGTAGTTCAATGAAGGATACTCCCAGCTGTATTGTATGAACAATCAACTAAGATCAGTCACCTTAAAAGAGTTATATTGATACTGATAATTTTTGTTACGTGGTAACACATTAGAAGCATTGTGATTTTTATTAAGGGGGGTCCTTGAAATTGTGCTTGATCCGATGAGGGGTCCGCGGACCGGAAAAGGTTAACTTCTTCTGAAAGTTCACATTGCTGCCTGAACATGATGGACTTTATATGGTGGGGTTTTAGAATGAGATTATTTTTTTATTTATTTTAATTAAAATTAATTTCTTTTTTATTTATTTGGGTTCGAGAAACATTACCTCGTTATCGATATGATAAATTCATATATTTAGCTTGAAAAAGTTATTTACCTGTTTCATATATTTTTTTTATTGTTTTTTCGTCCAGACTTAAAATCTTGAATATCAGTAAGTTATTCTGTATAGTAAGTTATTTTATATTTAGACACACCAGTGAAATGCTGGTAATAGGTTTTTAATCATATTCAACATTACGTAAAGTAACAATGAAATTATTATAAATACTTAGGTGTGTCTCCATTTACAAGTTCCTACCTACTTTGTTATCTTCCTTATTATCACTAGTAGTATTCCGGCAGAGTGACTTTCGTGAATTGCATTGTGCAACAAGATAAAATATTCTTTAGCGAATGCAAATATGGTTTATCTCTCTTTGCTTTTTCTTATCTCTTGCGAGTATTCGCCATTTCAAGACTTTCAACTGCGATCATTCTGCGCTGGCGTAACAAAATGCAGATAATTAAGAGGTAGGGATCGTAATTGTAAGCTACCTAACTGGGGAATGTACCTCCACCTCACAGAATACCGCAGCCAAATAACAATTCCTTTGAGGGTTGTTGTGTTCCTGCGTGTGAGTGAGGTCACCAAAAAAGAAGGATATGCTGCGTTGGCAGCGGGGGTGGCGGAGCGCGAGCGATATTTAATGTTGCGAGCGTCAACATGGCTACGGTAACCGCTTCACGTCAGGCGGTCCGTATGCTAGGCTGCCACCCGACGTTGTATAAAAAAAAAGAAAAAAAAATTATGTATTATATAAATAGTTGATTTTGGTCAACTTGCCAGCCATAATTATAAATATTTTAAATATGGAAAAATTCACTTCAAAATTGAATTCGAACCCTCTCGATTACCGGTCGAGGGCTCTTTCCAACTAAGCTATCAGGAAGGTTTTTCCTGGTAGCTTCCCACCTAGACAGAATATTTCCATTTTTTAAATATTTATAAAACGCAGTTAAGTTGAAATTTTTGTGTCCGTTTGCCGAATTTTTAAAGAAAAAGAGAAGATTGAAAAATTTTTAACTTAGAAAAATTGCAATTCTACCCTAAGAAGTTTTTACTACTTAGTAATTATTATTAATGCTGAAATTTGCAGTCAAATACTGCACCCTTTACATCGTGAGCAGAGTGACAACAGTATAAGTTGCGTACATCTTCAGTTACAGTAGATGCAAGCTGATTATGATGATGATCGAGTAATAAAAGTAATGAGTAACTTATTTATATACCTATGGATCGTCGATTTTATTTTTCTGCCCAACTTAATATCAGCGAGTCGGTTGCTTCCGCTAGCGCTTATGTCTTATTTTTTATATTAGTAGGGTGGTAAACAAGCATATAATCCCCCTGATAAAATTCACAGACACCGGTGACGCGTATTTTATGACTATCTATTAAAACCTTAGTCCATCAATAGCGCTAACTGCCTCCACCAATCTGTTTTTTGCATCAGAATTGATCACTTCTATGTATACTGATATTACGCTTATTAAATTCCCGCTGGGTCTCGTTTTAGATCCTCAAGTTTCACACCGTTCTTGAGGGAACTGACCCTATCTCAAAGTTCCCTTTCGAATCGCCCTTGATGGTAATCATCCGCTAAGTGAATGCATTCTCAGTGAAACTTATGAAAGTATACTGTTAACTTGCGCCGTTGCAATGGAATACCAAATGAAGTTGTGAATAAATTGTGTTGTTTATTCTTCATTTTTTGTAAGGATTTATTTTATAAATCATGTTGATTGTGTTTCTTATTTACTTGCCAGCTTGCCAAAATCCTTCGAGGCAACAATGTTGAATTCCTAAAATACCTATCTAATAATTAAATTTTTTTAAAGGAAAATTTCAGGATGAGAAATTTTCCATTTTAAGAAGTAAAATAAGACTATTTCAGCTTTTTAATCCAGTTCAAGCAACGTGTGGATATATATTTTTTTACTGTATACCATTGGAAGTGTGATTTATACGTTACTTGTAGAGACAAAACCAATTCGTCAAATTGTTCGAATCAAATTTATAGCCGATTGTTGCTGTATTAAATTAGTATTTATTATGTAATTAAAGTTATTTATTATGAATAGAGATCCGCTCGCTACTTTGCATTGTAGGCCTATTATAAATACAGAGATATATAATATAGTGTATTATTTTCTAGTGGTCGCTTGTGACTTCTTTCGCGTGAATTTCATGATATAAACAATTATTGTTACAAACTTCACTTCTATGCACCGGATTTTAACTGTACTGTAACCGGATTCTTACTGAAATAACCGCACACAATTACAGTTCGTAGTTATTGCAGGATTCGCGTACTAACATAAAAATAGAGAGACAGACAAGTACTCTAAAAATAACTGTATTGTTTTACTCTTATAAAGGCCCTTCAAATTACTTTTCTTAAATCTGACCTAGTATATTTATATGCTATGTTGTGAACATCAGGAACAACTGGTCATGCCCGTCATTCCAAACTTTTGTTCTAAATTTATCTGAGAATGAACGTTGTGGAAAATATAATTACCTGTAATTATCAAAAGTAACTAAATAGGGAACATTTCAATCCCGTTAATCTTAAACCTTTGGCAGTCTGAATGTAAATTCACAGTAGGTGAGCGTTTTCCACCTCGATGCACGTCAGGCGCGTGGGTGCCTCCATTGTTTCTGTATTAGCTGTCTGGCTGGAATACTTAAGAGAAATTAATTGTTTTGTTATATTTTATGACGATCCAGTCTACGATAGAACTCCTTGTTCTCTTATGTTCCTGGTACATTATAATAATTCTATCCATAATGATAATTATACACGTGAAAGTGTGTTTTTTGTTTGTTTATCTCTCAAACTTAGACCGCTAAAAGAATTTTGTTAAAATTTAGAATGAAGATACCTAAATTGGTCCTTAAGAAGTTTACGCGAGCGGATTCTCTTAGTTATGTAGTGTCTAAGAAGGATGCAAAGTGCATCAAAAACTTTGCGGTTCGACAAAATGGGCCACCTCATTTTGTTACTAAGAAGAGAGTTCTTGGAAATTTATTCCCTAGGGGACATTTTAATACGGGATGAAATTTTGTAACTATGAAAGTCCACGCTGGTATCCATCATTTGATTATAATAGGTAAATCTATTATATTAACCTATTATAATCAAATGATGGACATTTGATTATAATAGGTTAATCCTATTCGTCGCAGAATGTTTTATTCGTAAAACGCTTGCCGTGTCTCGTCACGTCATAATACATGACTAATTCACGACTAAATGACTAATTCTCAAAGCGACTTATTGCTAAAACTCTTGGTTTGATAAAAGTCTAATTCATGAAATGCCTAATACATACATTGACAATCATCCAAATTTAATATCCACTAACTTATTGAAGAACACTTCAATATTTAAAAGGTTAAAAAGAAAGTCCGCTTGAGATTTATAGGGAATATACCTTATACTTAATGTACAATCTGTTCCAGATTGGAAGAATACTTAAAAAAACATCAGATGAAGTCTATGAATGAATGATGAATTCACTTAAACATCGAACTAATATATAGACGTAGCTAAGCTCTGCCTATTTGCGCCAGCTCTCAATCTCGGCAGTCATCACCCCACGTAGGTGGGCCAGGAAGTCTGCGGACACCCACGGCCTTTCATCGACTGTGATTCATATCCATCGGCCTCCACTTTATTAACTAACTGACTCGTCCTTCGCTATCCGGTTTTACGTTTGACGTTTTCTTCTATGATTTACCTTGTGTTTATTATGTAAGTTTGAATTCTCGAGAAATGGTTATAAATTTCCAATATACATTTTCGCCTTCACATTCCAGGTGCGAGTTTCAAATTGCAATGGCAAATTGATTCTATTGATAATAGTCAAGTGCAAGTACGACTTGCAAATTTGTCTTTTCAGTTTATTGATACTCGTACTACGATTCTGTCAGTGGTTAAAAATATCGTGAAAATTGATATCACTTTTGTGATTTTATATACTCTTTATTTATAAGACAGTTTTGACGAAACCACTAAGACGTTCCATACATAGCTTTTTGAAAAATATATGATACGTAATTGACTTGTTTTCACTACACATACACACACACACACACACACACACGCTGGCGACACAGAAATACACGCAGGTGACCTAACGATAGCTTCCTTTATTCTATTTAAAAAATATATCTATATTTACATATTCATTTATTTCGAATGAAGTCTCTCGCAAACAGTAAAGTATATTGGAGAAACGTGAAAGAATCATTCTATATAATTATATTATTAAATGGATAAGCAACTTTACGTAAATGGCGAGAAAACATCAATTATGTATATTAACCACCGTTTCACTTATTTTGTCTACTGCGTAGTTCAGCGGAGATTATAACTTGGATAAAGCACCTGCTGCCCTTATCAAGGCTTTTATCGATAAGCCAATTTCCACGATAATCTAATCGATTCATCGTACTTGTCCGAATCGGGTGCGTGCAGCCCTAAGGTGATTTTTCGCTGTACTAGTTGTATATTGGAGGTGTTTTTCCACCAGCGATGTTACAACGACGATTTGTACAGAATAGAATAGTTTCTTCTTTTTTTTTACATATTTTATATGATATTATAAATAATCTATATCAATTGTTGTATGAAAACTAGTCATTATTCTGAGTTCGATAGTATCCGAACTAGTAAGTAATCTGTGGTTTCGGTACTCAAAGGTCTTAATTCTCCAATCAAGCGATCACTAATATTTATCCATTGCTGATTTACGGGTCTCCCTCAATCAAAGGGGTTTACTGCTCCACTACGGGTTGGTGAAGATGTTTTATTGCTACTATATCGAAATTAACTGAATTAAGGGACTGATAGCGTAATCGCAAAGACATTTGTACCTATTCGTACAGTGCAATGTTCGTACAGTTCATGTATTTTTTATGACTTCCATGTTAGATTTCTGTTCCTGTTTTGTATCACTTCTTGGAAATACACCTTTATAGGCTTTTTACAAGTTAATGCGGCAATAAATATGTGATAACAATCATTGACTGGGCGGTGGTGTAGCACGCGCTTATGCGTGGTGTAAGTTATAAGGGAGGAGCGGGTAAGTAATATTTCTGTTAACATTTCGCCAATATTTAAAAGTCTTAAAATTTGCTTGTGGAACAAGCTGCCTGCCAACAATTTTAAAAAGCCTTGGGTATCGTCTACTTGCCTATAATTATATCAGCATGGCGTATCTGCACGGCTCTGTTCGGCTTATTAAACCCCAATCTAAATATGTAACTTATAAAATCCAATAGTCCGTTGTAATGTTACATTTTTTGGGCGTAATCTAACTTTTTGCAATCCCAAATGTGACTATTCAATAATAGGACGCACGGAGAACTATTATTAGTCTGTGGTAATGTATTCAGATTGAAATTAATATATATTATATGACGAATCGTTTCAATGATATTTACAAAAATAAAATATTTTTTTATTAATTGTCTTTCATAACCCTAACGATATTTGCAGTGAGTGATTGAATTAACATCTGGTATCTATGTTAATTCCTTCACGTAACTAGCTCGTTATACCGTGCCCAATCGTAAATGATAAATAAATCCTGTGTAATTAACACCTGTAATGGCCTTAACTAGGCGTAGTAAAAGATCGTTAATTTCTAATTCTAACTTACAACCGTATTATCATTTACGACGTAATGCTCACAAGCTGTTATAATGGGCGTTCTGTTATTATCTTTTAGTTTATTATTTTCCCTATAACATTTTCTCTCAAGTTTTCTTTTGTTATATTATAGTGATTACTTTCCGATTATCAGCAGTCCTGCGCTAGATTACGTAAACTAATTGATTGTGGAAGTAGTGCGCTCTTTAAACGAGTATATTGTAAAATGGTGTTAAGTTCTCATAGTAAGTGAATTTGTAAATTCTTCCTTGAGAATAAATAAATAAATCTAAAGTACGTAAATAAATAGCATAAAATAATAACGACTGTAAATTTCATTTCCGCAATATAACAACCAAAATGAACGAACCCGATTTACCCATTTGTCATTGAATATGCCGTGCTTCAGCACTGACTATGCATGAAATATTAAGTGGGTATTTATTTAACTACATCCCATTGCGCAGTGGTATTTTAATTTTATTTTTGTAGGTATCTATTTCAACAATTTAAAGTTCTCTTTTTTATTTAAAAGATAGTGTATATTATATTTTTTTATCATTTGAGAGTTCATTTAAAAAAAAAATCTATTAATCGCTGACTTCTATAACTTACATCTATAACTCCCGCAAAGCCGTTATTAGGCTTCAAAGTTAGCACTCGCCTTGATTGTATTTGTTTTATGTCTTGGGGTGTAAGTGGTTCATCAACATCTTTGAACCAAAGCCACCTGCACGCGGTGCACCCTGCTGACTGACAAACGAAGCTCTGGCGAAAAGAGAGGTAGGGAGCTTAATTGTAAGCTACCCGACTGGGGAACGCACCTCCACCTCACAGAAGACCGCAGCCAAATAACGGTTCCCTTGAGGGCTGTTGTGTTCCTGCGAGTGAGTGAGGTCACCAGAAAGGAAGGAGATGCTGCGATGGCAGCGGGGTGGCGGCGCGCGAGCGATATTTTATGTTGCGACCGTTAATACGGCTACGATAACCGCTTTACATCAGGCGGGCCGTATGCTTGTCTGCCACCCGACGTAGTATAAAAAAAAACATAAAAAAAAAAAAATGTATGTTACGATATAGGCATTACTTATGTTTTTTTATCGAAAGTCCAGAATCTATACATTTTTGCTATCGTTGTATATTGATTTCATTAGGATACGGGAAATTCACGAAAGTTCGGATTTTCCTACTTTTTCGTGTGTGATGTGTGCATCTACGATAAAATAAATTTTAATGAATTATTGATATTTACATCTTTTTACTATATAATTACTTGTCATAATATTGTCCGCGATAAGCTCTAAACCTTCTTTACCGATTCCTAAGGGCTTATTATTGGTACAGAATGAAGCGTATGAAGGAATGAAAGTTTAATGAAAATCTACCCGGACGTAATAGCAGGCACCCATTAGTACACGAAACCACCCCACTATCACCCACCTACCGCAGGTACCCACTAGTATAGTATTAGATAATGCCGAATGAAATGCTAATATTGGCCGCCCAAATGGAATGAAATTCGTACCTGTGTTCAGATTTCACTTTGTAATAAGGCCAAGGTCATAGATTCAGACAGTTGAATTTTAACACTGTAATAAATTTAACATCTTTAGATCCTTTTAACATCACTGCATGTTTTTAAGACATTTTTTTTTGTTATATATTATTAGTTTGGAAGCCTACAAAAATATAATATAGACCGCAATCTACGAGAGAAAAACGTTTGGCGTCGACAGTCATCCTAATACTATGTCAAATAAAGTATTACTAACTTTAAAAAAAATTGAAATATATTCGCACAGTGAAAAACTCGGTTGTTTTTTTTTTTTTTTTTGTAAATTGCGAATATATCATACATTACTGCTACTGAGTTTCACAAACAATACAACATAAATTACTGTTAGTACTATTACTTATACTGTGCTGTTACTGAGTTCCACTTTCATAAAACTCGCCATAAATTAAAATTCCATCCTTATTATCTTGATAATTGGTAATCTACCACAGTACGTATCCTAAAACATTTTATACCACAAACTGTGAAATTGTTTAATCAACTTCCCTCAGCGGTATTTCCGAACAATTACGACATGTGAGCCTTCAAGAATAGTCTGTATTTCTCTTAAAAGACTGGGAACGGATCGGTGACCCTTTGGTGTTTCTGATCTCCATGGGCGGTGGTGATTGCTGTCCATCAAGGTACCTACATGCTCGTTTGCCCTCCTTTCAAATATTAAATATAAATCCTTTTTTTTGAAGCTAGTTAATAAAAGCGTTAAACTTTCCGCTGTATCTTATACCTTGTACCGTGGATAATGTCCCGCAAAGCCCAGTAGCGGTCGACTTTCACTGGCCGGGCTGCAAACACGAAATTCGACTAATAGTTTGAATTATTGCTCCTTTTGTAGTTATATGCACAACTGTATATTTGCCTGCAGCTAATGCAGTGAAAGGGCTGCATACAAGTAGGTGCCTATTGTAATCTCTTTGTTTCCTACATTTCGTTGTTTGTAAGGAAATTGTATGTTTACACTATAACTACTTTTGACTGTGAAAATTTGTTGAAACAACCAACATTTTGGAAATTTATTTATAAATCATGATACAGTACGGTTTCTTCAAGCTAGAAATTAATTCCGTACTCTTTTGTATAGATTTAGTACTTTCTATATACTCGTATATATGGCTATTGTCATAAGACAATCGTTAAGTCAAGTGAGTGGCTTTCGCCATGCTGCAGTTGATCAGCGTGATGGAGTTTGCTCTAAAGCCGTTGACTTCAGATGAGACTGGTACCCCAGCAGTGGTATGATGGTATATGTATATGATGCCGATGTGGAACTTGCGTTGAAGTCTTGACTGTCACATTCAAACAAGGCTTTGCATTATCATGTCATTTAATGTTTTCATCAACTTAAGCCGAGACCGCGGTTTCACCCGCACCGTCTCGGCTACTAAGAACATTAGTAACCTATAACTTCCTGATGAATCAACTGCAAACTATTTTTTGAAATCATAATTTAATCAAAGAAACATACCGACATGTATAAAAAAATACATACGTTCAGTAAGATCGACAAAAATGTGGAACGCATAGCCTCAATAGGCTATGCGTTACGTTATTGTCCTTCAAAAGTGGATTAAAAAAAGATTCTTTACTGATGAGACTTGAAGTTACTTAATATTTTTATTGCCGTACTATAGTTTTATAATTTAGTTATTTGTGTATTTTTTTTTTTGCAAATTATCTTTTCTCATTTATTACTCGATGTTCTACTTGCCAATCCAAATAGTATCCACTCCACGCAGTTACTCTAAGGTTGACTGAAAGAGATCCCCATGTGGGATAAGTCCGCGTTTGTACCGCTTTATTTTACATGTACTCATTCGTTGTAATTTGAACAATAAAGATAGTACAAACAAACATACTCTACAGCTTTATTATACTAGTATAGATAATCTCTAGTGTATATCTGCCGTAAGTATTATATATTCCTTTATTTTACTCGTATCCAAGGCTCAGCAGATAAACATGTCTTGACTCTTAACAGCGACGCTTTCTAAGGTCGTATAGACTTCAATCCTTTGATATATAATCACTATATCGACAGTTAATTTTCTGAATGAGATATAATTCTATTAAATCGAATGAATTGAGAAACGTTGATGGAAATTAGAGACCAGGCTCTATAGATGTTGGATAATAATTTTACTACTTTATGATGGTGCCAGAGTATAAATAATAATACTTCTGTACGTCACAGTACTCTGTATATATTAATGACTAGCTTTCGCCCGCGGCTTCGCTCGCGTGACATTCGGGGCAAACACGTGTTTACTCATTAATCAATAGAAGTACTCGTGTAAAATTTAGGATAAAATAGTCCAACTAATCTTTTCCCATACAAACCAACTAATCTTGTTTTCCCATACAAACTTTGGACCTTCGTTTCATCCTCTTAGAGGTAAAATTTGAAAAATCTTTTAAAGTAATTCATGTCCACTACGTTATATTTTCAAATCGATGCCATTGTCGTAATTAACGTCCCAGAAAACCATAGAATCAACACCCATATTAATATTATGACATTTCAACCCCATTGCACCCCTACAGAGTTATCACGTCGGCTATGTTTGGTTATTAAATAGTTGTTTTTTTCATAATCCCGTTTTACCGCTTTAGGGGTCGAATTTGGAAAATCCTGAAACATGTGTTTACTCATTTATCTATAGAAGTACTCGTGTAAAGTTTCGGATAAAATAGCCCAAATAATCTTGTTTCCCCATACAAACTTTGGACCCCCGTTTCACCCCCTTAGGGGATGAATTTTCAAAAATTCTTTCTTAGTGCACCCCGAGACATCATAAGAAACCTACGTGCCAAATTTGGAATCTCTAGACCCAGCAGTTTGGGCTGTGCGTTGATAAATATCAGTCAGTCACTCAGTTTCTTATTTTATATAATTCAACCCCATCGCATCCCCACAGGGGTGATTTTACGTTACCGTCGGCTATGTTAGATCATAAAATAGTTGTTGTTTTCGTAATCAGCGACCCGATAAACCATAAAAACCATGCCCATGACGATTTTCAGACTTTTTCACCCCATTTTACCCTTTTAGGGGTTGAATTTTGAAAAATCCTGAAACACGTGTTTATTTATTTATCTATAGAAGTACTCGTGTAAAGTTTCAGATAAAACAGTCCAACTAATCTTGTTTCCCCATACAAACTTTGGACCCCCGTTTCGCCCCCTTGGGGGATGAATTTTGAAAAATCATTTCTTAGTGCACCCCTAGACGTCATAAGGAACCTATGTGCCAAATTTGGAATCTATAGACCCAGCGGTTTGGGCTGTGCGTTGATATGTCAGTCAGTCAGTTTCTTTTTTTATATATTTAGATTGGAAGTGTTTCTCTATAATAAAAGTTACCTTTTAGTAGCGTAACTCCTGTAATATCGCGCGGGACAGTAGTTACATTTTAGGTGGAATCCTAATTTTTGGTGTCAATCACCAAAAGCGGGACATATGCCCTATTAGCGACTTACGCCGAAAACTATGATTTCGTTGACACAAGTAAATGCAGGGATCTTTTGAGAAGTACGAGATTTAAAAAAAATATACCATGGAAAATATTTTTGACCAGTTGATTATGTAGTGTAACATATCCAATTATTCTTTCTTAATAGCTGGACAAATTATGTAGCAATTTTTCATAAATTATGTCCCGCATTTTTGCAACGAGTGCTGCTTTCCATACTTTCGAAAGTATTTATATTATTTCGAAAGTATACGGGATTTTATCCCGTTTTGATCTAAAATCTGGTTGTAGCCAAGTTGTAGCCTTATATTGTTGATGCTGTTGATTGTTGGCACTTGATGGAACATCATTAACATTGTGTATTAATACAATGTTAATACTGTTCTACATAATTATATTTATTTTTACCGACCAGTTTCGCCTTAAGGTATTATCAAGGTAAACAGATTGTGTTTCTACCGCTGTACGCATATTACACGCGCCCTGCGGTAGCAACGCAAATTTGTAGCCTTTCGTCGCTTCACGTTCTTTCAGGGGCAACAGATTTGGATGAAATTTGGAACACATCAGAATCAGAACATATCAGATAGAATATTTCTATTAGAAGTCGCGGGCAAGTTACCGTTAAATAAAGCGTTGTGGCAGACTGACTTTTTACATTATTGTTACATTTTTGGGGTGTAAGTAACCCATCTCACAAACACCTCATTGGTCTAGATTATTATATCGTGTTAAGCTACACGCAATAGTAATAAAAATCATATTTTTACACTGTATATCCCTATTTAAAAAAGAAAACAGCTAAACAGCACACAAAATCGAGAGCAGATGCGAAACCTTTCCGGGTCGCGTTTTTATTTCAATATTTCCCTGACAATGGCAACCGTGCCTTAAATGCTTATGGCATAACCCTTTATGGTGTATTCAATTGAACACGTTGCGTTGCGTCCTTTTTTTCTCCGTTCACAATACAGCGCAATTTGCATCGTCCATTGTTTTTGCCAGTGCGTAATTTCGTCTGAATGTATTGTCCAACTTTTTGCATTCCGTATTTTTTTTTCTTTTTTGGTGTTAAGCGGTGATGGAGGGAAGGAGATATTGAGAGAGATTAAGAAAAATAAGGTACTGGAATCGATAATAAATTAACGTTTTTGAAGTGAAAACTTCTTTAGCGGCGATGTGCACTTTTTGGAATGGGTAAAAAATGTTATACTCGCGTCAGGACACAGTGGCCTGATCGAAAATTCGTAACACGAAGCGGGCCGGACCGGTGCGGCGTAGGAGAGGAAGTAATTTTCCCCTCTTTCTACCGCGCGGCGAAAATGTATGCCTGCTCCGGCTTATTATTTTTAATGCAATATAAATTGTCATGTTTGTGTACAATAGCGCAATAAATGAATATTGTATTTTACTTCATAAATGATAGTACCTTTAAACTGATAAATAAAGCAATTCGTGCAAAATTATTCCCTAACCATTCCAAAATATTCAAATATGCACAACGTTAATGTTTAAGTTTTCACTTCTGCTGGTACTCCCGGAATGCAACCCCTTTTTTTTGTATTCTTTGTATACTGAAATTATAATATAATGCACTAGATTCCATATAGATGGTGAAGAATATGTAATAGGTTTAAAATTATAATATCCTCTTTTTTTAAACCAAAATCAGCTGTGAGTTTTGAAAAAGGATTTTTATTATTAGTTTAGGTGTTATTAAGAATAACCCTAAAGTAGTTTACCAAACAAAGTTTTACACGAGTACTGCTATAATCAGTAATAATGCAACTATGTGTAATCACTTCACTAAACATTTTCGGCCGCATAAACTTTCCTTTTATTTTCTCAGATGCATTTCCAATTAGCTGAAAATTTCCGAAATGCTGATCACAAAGTAATAATAGTGTAGCGCCTTTTTGTATCAGTCTTTTGAGCTCGAGATCTTGATTCTAGATATTTTTCATGTACTTATATAAATTGGCCTGTGCGTAAGTTATGCACAGTTAATAAACGAATTCGATACGTTTTAACAAGGAACGTAAGTTGCGTGCTGTGACTCTACCGTTTCTTTTATGTTTTTATTTGGAGATGCACTGCTTCTGACCTGAAATATTTCTTACTCAGCGGATATCGTTCGATTGTTTTAATTTTATTTCTTTACCATTTCTAGACCTTTGTTTTACCAAGAATACTCACGTCATTACTGATTTATTTTAAAATTTAATTTACCAACAGCGTATCTGCCCTCCGCCGGGCTTTTATTTTCTTTGTTGTAAATATATGTTACCTTACATTTTTACAAAATTGAATCAGGTGTTGGTGTTGGTGGGGTTGTAAATGTAAATGGTTCCTGAACGTTCTTTGAACCAAAGCCTGGCTCTGGCGAAAAGAGAGGTAGGGCATAGCGTGGTTTTATGGCTGCCCGACAAGAGAAGTACCTCCTCCTCGTAGAATACTGCAGCCAAATAACAATTCCCTTGAGGGCTGTTGAGGTCACCAGACATAAAGAAACGAAGGAGAATAGACTGGCAACGGATCGGCGATCCCTTGGTTTTGCTAATCTCCGTGGGCGGTAGTGATAGCTTTCCATCACCCACATAAGTTTAAAAAAATGCAAAAATAAATGCTACTTAAAAAATCGCCAGAAAGTATTAAATTTGCACAATTCGACATTGACAATTTAAAAATCCCATACAATTTAAACGACACATCCCACACGTTCATTTGTAAGTTGAATCATGTTTAAGTCAACATTGACAAGACGTGGATATGAATAATTGGCCGCCTTCCGTTATTGCGGTCCAGGGTTCGGATCCCGCGGTTGAAATTTACATTCACAAGGTCAGGATTTGCTTTGTTTGCCTCATGAATTGTGTCTGAGTAACATATGCTTTACAGATGTATAGTAATTTATATAATTTTATTGATATTTGCAAAGTTTCTTTGTTCTTCAATAAAAAAATCGGCTAAGTACATATCGGACTCCCACAGCAGGTTGTTCGATCATTGGCCTGAAAAAAGAATAAAGCAATCAATAAACACAAAGTCGTCGTTAACCCTTATTCATGCCACTGCTGGGATATGGGTCTCCCCTCCTCTGAAGGAGTTTAGAGCGTATTCCACTACGCTTCTCAATTGCGGGTTGGCGCCTGGCGGACTGGTTTGGCTTAACGACTGTCATCTATAATGACACCAACTGAGACCAACGACTTAACGTGCCTTCCGAAGCACGAAACATAAAGTATTAACTTAATTTTAGTGCCTACCTGCGGAAAGAATAATAAATCTGCATTACCACCACATTTTTTACTAGTTATTTCTACTTTCTTCCTCAACCTCATCATTTGTCGCTATTCTTCGTCAACGCATCCGTTAATTCATCACCCATCGTTCATCGTTGATTTTACTCACTCATTCAAGTACGATAAGCAATTTATTGCCCATTGCAGTGTTGATAGTACAGTCGACAAAATATATAAGTAACCAGGGCTGGGAATGTAAATAAAATTAAAATATATGGTTGAATGTGCAATAAACAAACACAATGCATTAAACAAACTACCGGTTAAAAAAAAATCGTATTAATTTTATTTATTAAAATTTAAGAAAACTTGATTTATTATCTTTTTTATTGACTCTACTATCTCTTTTTTATTGTCTTTGTTATTGGTCCACCAAAAAAAAATGCATTTGGATTATTTATAAAAAAAAACAATATATAGCGGCCTGAGTCAATCCACATGAATTGTGAGTGATACAGATTTCTATTTCTGATGATGAGCAGTGGATAGTCATTGGGTGAAGTATGGTTGACGGTTGCCATTGATTTTCTATAGGTTTAAGGAAAATTTGGATGAACTCCACTTACAAGTTTATTTAGCTTTATATTCAGTCAAATTCCAAAAGCTTCTTACTCCTACTAAATTCTTCTGATTAAATTCGTTGTGAGTTCCAAGGCAGCCGTAGTTTTACCCCCGAGACTGCGATGGACTTAAGTGTTCATTGCCTTTTTTGGCGGTTGCCGCTGTTAATCCTGGCTACACAGGAGACACAGTGGTGAAAAAGTGTGGTGAGACCCTGTCCCGTAGCTCCATATTCTGTAAGTTGCACCCTCAACATAGAAAGTTTAGATAAAATGTTCAACGTTAACATATTCAAAAACTATTATAATATAAATCTCTAAAAAACAATTTCCTTGAGGGTTGTTGTGTTTTTGCGAGTGAGTGAGGTCATCAGAAAGAAAGAAAGGAAGGAGTATAGGCTAGCAACGGCATCGGCGACCTGTTGCTGATCTCCATGGGCGGTGGTGATTGCGTTTCATTAGGTGACTCACATGCTCGTTATCTCACATAAAAAAAAATGATTGTACCTTTTTTAAGCAGCGTGCCGCATGTGGTATTAATTCAGGTGGGTCCTCTTAATTATGACAGTACAAATTATAATTGGCAATCATTTAAAGAATTCGCAATGGAACCGCCGCATACCGAACACTAAGTAATAATTACTATAAACATAAAACAAATTGATTGCCAATGCCGGAAACCTTGTAATACAATGTTGTATGATCGATAAATAAATATCGATATTCGTATCGATGAATTATTTCGATGCATCGAATACAAATGAGGCTGTGTCAGGGTCAGAATGTCGGTTAATGTTTATAGCACCACTTTTTGCCCACGAATATTTAATTAAGTAGCTTATTTTATTTTCATACGAAACGAAATGTATTGGAATTTCAAGTGAAATATTTGTAGTTTGATTGTTATAGTAATAAGTAAATTTAAATGCTTCGTAACTTAGATCTGACAGTTGGTATTTAGGTGACTGAATTAAGACTTACATATCTCCTAGAACAGAATCAAAATCGCTGCCAACAATTGGGCCCTGTTTCATCTGATCCAACCGAAATTTAACTTAAAAGTAACTAATACTTTTAAGTTAAAGTTTAATAGGAATAAAAATATCACGCAGTATATATGTCGTGGTCCGATCGTTTAATTGGGCCGATCGCGATAAGCCTGGCCAGATCGACATGTGCCGCCATATTCTGATTTGACCAATTATTTCATGATGTACCCAATGTAAAGTTGGGCAGATCGACGAGAGCAGACTATTTGTCGATTTTCCCATTCAGTTACTTGGCCGCATCGAGATAAGGCTGGGCATATCGGGATATGCCTGGGCGCATCGTGATGTAGTTCCACTTTCTGACGCTTTGGCGCTGTTGCGCTCCTTCGTTCATGTGACTGTGTCAGCTGTGTGTTTGTTTACGTCTAGAAAAAATGGCGGCGTTACAAGAAACTGAAAATATTGCCAATACACTGAAAATATTGCATATATTGTAATATAACTTCTTATTTCTTATATAAACCTTGTATCTTCAGATTTTAATTTCCTTTTCTCTACTAGTTATTATGTTTTTGCTGTTAATTCCTGTAAAAAAGTGTTTAATTACCTAAATTGCATAAAAATGTATAGATTTCCTCTACGCATCTCTCAACATAAAATTGTGATTCTTACCGTAGCAATTTATATACTATTATTTCTAATTGATAATTTATAATTTCTTTTATCATTTTCACTCGCTAAACCTTCCAAATTTCTTTATTTATTGATAAAATTTAATATTTTCAACTTTTGGTTATGTTGACAGATGACAATTTACGTTTTGTTTATTTTTACTTTTTAACTACCAAAACCATAGATTTGTTCAAAATATCACTGTAATCTATGGATTTTCGTCCTTAAAATACTAGCAACTGAAAAATAAACTGTAATAATTTAATTCAAAATTTAAATATTTTAGATTGAAGAACAGAACACACGACCCGGCTATATAACCCGGATCACCCTTATAGATGCATTCAGTCAAGAAACAGTCGTCAAGAAGCCACAGTCACTCTAAGCCTCTCTAGGGGTGGCACCCCAACCTACCTGGTGGAGAGCTCTGTCCGAGGGGTCATCTATACCCCGAAGACCCCTGATCTAACTCTTCACTCTTCACTCATCATACCATATTATCTACATTGGGTCAACTACTACGTGCCCTGGTCGGGTTTATGTCAAACCCGGCCCTACCAGTCCAGTCCAGCTGGGCAGGCTGCCCGCTGGAACACTAACAGGACCTAACTATCAACTTGTGTTTGGACCACTTCTGGCGCTGCTCCTCGAAGCTTTGAACTTTCCCCGATTAGTGAAAACGACTGACGACTGCAACGGACTGAACTTTCATATTATTTTTTTTATTTGATGTTTTTTTAAATTTTTATCTTAAAAAAATAAATGTATTAAATTTTAATTGACGTTTCCTTGTAACGTTATAGTTTGGCGCCCAATAGTTTTCTGACCCTGACCCTACCTTTAGTCTCTATCACTCCAATTTAGGGTTCACTTCATTTCTCATCTCATACCTTAACTATCTAATCTATATATATCTTATTTTTTTTTTCAGCCTCTTAACTTTTTCTTCGATTAGGTATACTTTACAGTAGTTAGTTACACACTCGTTGGGTAGGGGGTACAACACTTACTCAAACCTGCGCCAAGCGTCCAACCAGTATAAGTCTTGGACAGGTCATTCTGATTGTTACAGTAGAATATACTGTGCAATCTTAATACTCAATCCTGTGCGCTTCCTAACCAGCAGAGTATTCTACTCGACTAGTCTGGACGGGTGGACTCAGGACCTTTAGCCTACATACACCTATAGTTAGGGGGACACTTTTAGTAAACCAAGTTTGCTTGTCGGGTTTCACGCGTTTGTAATTTTTTTCTTTTCTGTTTCCTTTTGACCAAAAACTAGGTAGTCGGTAATTAAAAAAATAATAATCTAATATTAACTTCAAAGTCGGTTAGGTAGTCGGTAAAAAAGAAAAAAAACTAATATTAACTTCAAAGTCGGTTAATCTAATTTTAAATTAAAACTAATTATGGCTAGACCTATTTCTTACGAATTATTGAATAAAGCTGAACTTCAGTATGAAATTCAAATTCGGTTAGAAGAACCTTCTGATTCCGTTTTAAAACTAAAAAAACAACTCTCAAAAATCTATTCTCCTCCACAAAATATCTCTGAATCTCCTTTTGAAGTCCAAGACGACTTAACTCAAATTTTAAATACAATTAAATATCTTGAAGTTAAAGTCGCGCAAATTGAATCAGGAAACCATACTTACTTAAAAAAAGTTATAACCTTTCTTAACCACCTCTTCTATAGAATAAAACGAATTGATATTGACTTAGCTCCGGAACTTAAAGATAATTTAACAGAAATTCAAACAAAATTTTCAAATTTAGAACATCGTATGGAGTCTTTTATAGATCAATCTGGAATCTATCAATCCTGCTCAGAACAGGAGATTCCTTCATCTAATTTAGAAAAAAATACTAATTCAGAACAACCTCAAACTAGTAATTATGTTATTCAATCCGATAGAAATATGTTAGAAATTAAAAAATTTGCTTTTAACGGGAAAAGTTGCCCTAGATCATTTCTCCAAAAAATAGAAGAATTTAGAATTTCTCGTAATATCAAAAAGGAACAATTGATACAACAGGCTTTTGAAATTTTTACTGATAACGCATTGCATTGGTTTAGATTCCAAAAATCGTGATTTTGGCGAATTCGACTATGATTTTAAATTATTAAACACTATTAGAAACAGAACTCAAGGAAAAGATGAATCTATCGTAGTTTATATTTCTTTAATGCATGGAATGTTTGCTCGACTTTCAAAAAAACTTACAGAGCAAGAACAACTAGATATTTTACTTAGGAATATTCGTCCATGTTATTCTATATTCATAGCCTTAAATGAAATCAATAATATCGATTCTTTGATTAACGCCTGTCATAATTACGAAAAAATCTTAGACAAAGATCGCAATTTTCGAGAACCTAAATCTGAACCTAATCCACTAACGACTGAATTTAATTATAAATCCAAACCGTGTTCTAGTCAGCCAGTAAACTCTTCGAAACCGGATTATAATTGGAATAACGCTCTATCTAAAGAAAGTCCTAATACTACTAAAAATGATTTTTGCGTACGTTGTCGTATATACGGCCATAGACTTAATAATTGCCGAAAACCAAAATTTTTGATTTGCTTTAAATGTGGTTTAAAAGGCGTTAAAACTCCTGAATGCCCTAAATGCTCTAATAAATACTAGTGATGTTACGATCTGGAATTTTGTCAAACCGAGTTGAATCGGTTAGACAATTCATGCAAGTCGATTCCAAACCGAATCGACGAAATCGCGATTTGAATCGGTTTGAACCGATTTGAATCGGTTTGATAGCGAAGATCGGTTTAAAAAGTCGAGTCGTTACTCGATTTTTTAAACCGATTAAAAAGTCGAGTCGTTACTTGACTTTGTAAACCGATTAAAAAGTCGAGTCGTTGCTCGACTTTTTAAACCGATTAAAAAGTCGAGTCGTTACTCGACTTTTTAAACCGATTCAAACCGATTTGAGCATAAACCGAGTTGCGTCGATTAGCGCCTTTACTAAACAGATTTGGCCGAGTCGAAAGCGATGTAACGACTCGACTTTTTAAACCGATTTGAGCATAAACCGAGTTGCGTCGATTAGCGCGTCAGCGCGTCTTGCGTCTACTAAACCGATTTGGCTGAGTCGAACTTACTTACGCATCTCGCTCGCGCCGCTCTGCGCGCATTCGCCCATTTGGCCGTTTGCTCGTTTGGCCGTTTGACCGTTTGCTTGTTTGGCCGTTTGCCCGTTTGGCCGTTTGCCCGTTTAGCCGTTTGCCCGTTTGACCGTTTGGCTGTTTGCTCGTTTGGCCGTTTGCCCGTTTGGCTGTTTGCGCGTTTGCCCGTTTGGCCGTTTGCTCGTTGGCCGTTTGGCCGTTTGGTCATTTGCCCGTTTGGCCGTTTGCTCGTTTGCTCGTTTGGCCGTTTGCCCATTTGGCTGTTTGCGCGTTTGCCCGTTTGGCCGTTTGCCCGTTTGGCCGTTTGCTCGTTTGCCGTTTGGCCGTTTGCTCGTTTGGTCGTTTGCCCGTTTGGCTGTTTGCTCGTTTGGCCGTTTGGCTGTTTGCTAGTTTGCTCATTTGGCCGTTTGCCCGTTTGGCCGTTTGGCTGTTTGCTCGTTTGCCAAACGGCCAACCGGCCAAACGGTCAAACGGTCAAACGGCCAAACGAGCAAGCGGGCTAACGGGCAAACGAGCAAACAGCCAAACGGCCAACCGGCCAAACGGTCAAACGGCCAAACGGCCAAACGAGCAAACAGCCAAACGGCCAAACGGGCAAACGGCCAAATGAGCAAACTAGCAAACAGCCAAACGGCCAAACGAGCAAACGGCCAAACGGGCAAACGACCAAACGGCCAAACGGCAAACGAGCAAACGGCCAAACGGGCAAACGGGCAAACGCGCAAGCAGCCAAATGGGCAAACGGCCAAACGAGCAAACGGCCAAACGGGCAAATGACCAAACGGCCAAACGGCCAACGAGCAAACGGCCAAACGGGCAAACGCGCAAACAGCCAAACGGGCAAACGGCCAAACGAGCAAACAGCCAAACGGTCAAACGGGCAAACGGCCAAACGGGCAAACGGCCAAACAAGCAAACGGTCAAACGGCCAAACGAGCAAACGGCCAAACGGGCGAATGCGCGCAGAGCGACGCGAGCGAGATGCGTAAGTAAGTTCGACTCAGCCAAATCGGTTTAGTAGACGCAAGACGCGCTGACGTGCTAATCGACGCAACTCGGTTTATGCTCAAATCGGTTTAAAAAGTCGAGTCGTTACATCGCTTTCGACTCGGCCAAATCGGTTTAGTAAAGGCGCTAATCAACGCAACTCGGTTTATGCTCAAATCGGTTTGAATCGGTTTAAAAAGTCGAGTAACGACTCGACTTTTTAATCGGTTTAAAAAGTCGAGCAACGACTCGACTTTTTAATCGGTTTACAAAGTCAAGTAACGACTCGACTTTTTAATCGGTTTAAAAAGTCGAGCAACGACTCGACTTTTTAATCGGTTTACAAAGTCAAGTAACGACTCGACTTTTTAATCGGTTTAAAAAGTCGAGTCGTTACATTGCTTTCGACTCGGCCAAATCGGTTTAGTAGACGCGCTAATCGACTCAACTCGGTTTATGCTCAAATCGGTTTGAATCGGTTTAAAAAGTCGAGTCGTTACATCGCTAATAAATACAAAATTACTAATTCTAATAATACTGATAATTCAAAAAACTAAAAAAGGACTTCGATAAAAATTTTGATCCTATAGATTGGCAAAATTGGTTAAACTCTTTACGAAACTTTTTTCAATGTTATAATACTACTTCTATCACTTATGACGACGAAAAAGATTATAAAAGACCTTTTATTAATATATCTATTAATAACAAATTATTTTCGGGTTTATTAGATAGTGGTAGTTCAGTAACAATTTTAGGTAATAACTCATACCTTGAAATGTTAAAACTTGGTTATAGTTTATCGAAGTCTGATTTAATAACTATTTCTACTGCCAATAATGATAAATTAAAATCTCTAGGTCATATAAACCTACCTATAACTTTTAATAAACAAACACATTTAATTAAAGCTTACGTTTTTCAAAAAATAACTCCGTCTCTAATACTTGGCATTGATTTTTGGAAAAAAATTAATTTATTACCTCAAATTCTTTCTAATACTTTAGATTTCAATTCTAAAAAATGCTTTTCTTTAACTTCAGAAAACAAAGTTTTTACTCTAGATCACTTGTCTGATTCTCATAAAATAATTGCAAACGATATTATTGATAGATTTAAAAATATTTCTTATGAACTAAAAGGCAAATTAGGCCGTACAAATTTAATATCTCATCATATAAATACCGGTAATAACCTACCTATTAAACAACGATGTTATAGACTTTCGCCTGAAAAACAACGCGCTTTAATTAACGAAGTAGATAAAATGATTGAATGGAATGTTATTGAAAAATGTGAAAGCCCATGGTTATCTCCAGTAATTATTACTCCGAAAAAAAATGGCGAATGGCGTTTTTGCATTGATAGTAGAAAACTTAATTCTATAACAAAACAAGACGCGTATAGCCTTCCATTTGTAAACGAAATAATCGATAGTCTTAAAAATGCAAAATTCTTATCTAGCATAGATATCGCTAAAGCCTTTTGGGAGATCCCCCTTAACGATTCTGATAGGGATAAGACCGCCTTTTACGTACCAGGTAGAGGATTGTATAGATTTGTTGTCATGCCTTTTGGTTTGACAAACGCTCCAAAAACTCAACAAAGACTTATGGATGCGTTATTTACACCCGAATTTGACAATAAAGTATTCTGCTATTTAGACGATATAATTATTATATCGGAAACATTCGAGGAACATATCTCTCTTCTTCTTAAAGTTCTCGAAAAACTAACTTTCGCTAATTTAACTATTAATTTCGAGAAAAGTAAGTTCTTTAGAAAAGAACTTAAATATTTAGGATATGTTATCGATGAAAACGGTCTTAGAGCAGATCCTTCCAAAATTCAGGCAATCCTAGATTACCCTACTCCTTCTTCTCGTAAGGAAGTTCGCCGTTTCCTTGGCACTTGCAGCTGGTTTCGTAGATTTATACCTAATTTCAGCACTATTGCTACACCTCTAAATAAGTTAACTGCTTCGGGCAAAAATGCCCCTAAATTTTGTTGGAATCCAGATGCTGACATAGCTTTTCAAAAACTCAAGGAAGCTTTAATAACAACCCCTGTTCTCGCTTGTCCAGACTTTGACCAACCATTCACTGTTCATTGTGATGCTTCAAGTTATGGGATAGGGGCGATGCTAACACAAATACAGAAAGGCGCTGAAGTTGTCATTGCTTACATGAGCAGATCTCTTAATAAAAACGAAATAAATTACTCGACAACTGAAAGAGAAACTTTATCGGTTATAACAGCTTTAGAACATTGGCGTTGTTACATTGATAACGGCAAACCGTTTACAGTTTACACTGATCATGCCGCACTTAAATGGTTTCTTAATCTTTCCAACCCTTCAGGTAGACTCGCTAGATGGGGTCTCCGACTATCTTGTTTTAATTTTATTTTAAAACACAAAAGGGGTAAAGATAACATCGTACCAGATTTTCTATCACGTTCGCCAGTAGAAAGTGACAAATCTTCTCCAATTTTCGTTAACCCTATATCAACTAATAATAATAATAGAGCAAACTCTGACTTAGAAATTTACAACAAAATCTTTCTTGGCTGTCAAAATAACTCGGATAGTTATCCTAATTATACAATTAAAGACAATAAACTATATCGATATATACATTCTCCACAAAACCTTACAAATGATTTTGACTGGAAAGAGGTACCGTCACCTGCCAATAGAGACTCTATAATATTAGCTAATCATGGCTCTAATAATGAACCTCATTTAGGAATATTTAAAACATTTAAGAAACTATCCTTACACTATTACTGGCCAAATATGTTCAGAAATATCGCGAAAATAATTTCTAATTGCGAAACATGTCTAGCATATAAACATCCTAATCACTCGCCTTACGGTTTAATGGGTAAACCAAAAGTGTGCAGTAGACCTTTTCAAACGTTATCGTTAGACCTAATGGGTCCTTTACCAATGTCCAGACGTCGGAATCAATATATTTTAGTCGTTAACTGTCTCTTTACTAAATATACGTTAATTTTTCCTCTTAAGCGTGCTACAACTAGCAACATTATATCAAATCTTGAAAATCACGTCTTTTTAGTACATGCAATTCCACAATCTATTATAATGGATAATGGTACTCAATTCCAATCTCGTGAATTCCATAATTTTCTAGAAAAATACAATATTCCATTTGTTTCTTACTCTCCATTATATTGTCCGCAAGTTAACCCTACAGAACGTTACAATAGAACTATTATCACGGCATTAGCTTCTCTCGTAGGAGACGATCACAGAACTTGGGATTTATTCTTACCCAAAATACAATTTGCAATAAATAATTCGGTCAATATAGTAACAGGTTTCTCTCCTGCATATTTAGTTTTTGGTCGAGAAATTATTACTTGTGGCTCTCAATATACTAACATACAAAACTTGGACGAAATTACCGTCTTGCCAAGAGACATTTATACAAGCAATCTGGGTTTACTTTCTAATATATTTGATAAAGTTCAATTAGCATTGCACGTTGCTCATGATAAAAATGCTTCGAGATATAATCTTAGACACACATTTAAAACATTTAATGTCGGTGACGTCATTTGGCGTAAGAACTATGTTTTGAGCAATGCTGGTTGTTACTTTAGTGCAAAGCTAGCACCTAAATTTATCAAAACTAAAGTAATCGAAAAGCTATCTCCTTTGGTTTATGTTCTTGAAGATCCTGATGGATCTAGGGCCAAATGGCATATTAAAGACATAAAACTGTAAATATTTATTTAACTTTAATATTATTTATATATATCTTCGTCATTCATACCTCATTGTAATTATACCATCATAAGTTCGATTTAATTCCTGGCCTATTATAAATCGAATAATTATTTTTTAAAGTTTTATACTTTTCCTTTAAAATGTGTTTGCACTTCGCAAATACATCTACTACAATGATGTATTTATTAATACATTATCTTCTTCTAATACTCTCACTAACTACTAGTGAAGGTATTAACCCTTGACCTCTAAAAGGCCAATTTCTTCTTCTACAAAGAGAAGTTCTTTTTCATTGTACATATCGCTAATTTCATTCTTAAAGGTGCGGTTGACAACACCTCAAAAATAAGCCAAGCTGTCGTATTTTAATTCATATGGGTCTTATAAAGGTGCGGTTGACTACACCTCAAAAATAAGCCAAGCTGTCACGTTTCAAGTATTAACATTGGAGTAGGCGTCATTGAATGTGAACCCTACCCCTACCTATGTATGATAGACGTGTGTTAGGGAATTATGAATGATAGACGACAGGATTGTTGATACTTTATTTTATTTAACCTTGTGAAAAAATTTTGTCAGTAAATTTTTTTTTCTCATAAGGGGGGGGATAAAAAACTATAACGTTACAAGGAAACGTCAATTAAAATTTAATACATTTATTTTTTAAGATAAAAATTTAAAAAAACATCAAATAAAAAAAATAATATGAAAGTTCAGTCCGTTGCAGTCGTCAGTCGTTTTCACTAATCGGGGAAAGTTCAAAGCTTCGAGGAGCAGCGCCAGAAGTGGTCCAAACACAAGTTGATAGTTAGGTCCTGTTAGTGTTCCAGCGGGCAGCCTGCCCAGCTGGACTGGACTGGTAGGGCCGGGTTTGACATAAACCCGACCAGGGCACGTAGTAGTTGACCCAATGTAGATAATATGGTATGATGAGTGAAGAGTGAAGAGTTAGATCAGGGGTCTTCGGGGTATAGATGACCCCTCGGACAGAGCTCTCCACCAGGTAGGTTGGGGTGCCACCCCTAGAGAGGCTTAGAGTGACTGTGGCTTCTTGACGACTGTTTCTTGACTGAATGCATCTATAAGGGTGATCCGGGTTATATAGCCGGGTCGTGTGTTCTGTTCTTCAATCTAAAATATTTAAATTTTGAATTAAATTATTACAGTTTATTTTTCAGTTGCTAGTATTTTAAGGACGAAAATCCATAGATTACAGTGATATTTTGAACAAATCTGTGCGAGATGCTGGGATTGTTGGAGAGAGTGTGATCGAGTAAAAATCCGATGCCAAATCACTAGGTACACAGCGTGGATTTATTTGCCACAAGTCTTCTTACAGAGTAACTATTTTCTACTCAGGAGCGCTTCAGTGTTTTCTTTCTTCTATTTTCTTATTCAGGAGCGCTTGAGTATTTTTCTTGTTTGCCCGTCGTCTTCAACTGGAGCTGGAACTGGAACTGACGAACGTAGGACATGCTCCGATTAATAAAATGAAATTAAAAGTAGGTCAATCTATAAGGTCGCGAAAAGGGTTGACCAATCAGAGCGATTGAATTATTTATAATCGACTCTATCTCTATCTCTTTCTAAAATTTGCTATCTCTTCCTATCGGCATGTCCTGACATTCGAAAGTTTTACAAATATTGTACAATCTATTTTTCTATAACGAGGGCTTATATAACTAACTTATTATAACAAGAATTATCTAAATACGATCATTATTTACAAAGTTATAAGCATTTTAGTGCAAAGTGCTTACGTCGCGGTAACGCCTCTTCAGGGCACCCTAGCGGGATATTGAAAAACGTCAATTTCTATCCTTTATTGGTTTAAAACTTACAATCTAATGTTAAACACGTAAAATATACATTATCATCTATTAACCAAAACAATAATTACACTTAAGGATCTATTACAAGCAAAGTTATACGACTTTCAAATTTTCATAATAAAAAGTGATTCTTACTATTTCTTACGAACTATCTTATAATTTTATAAACTTATAACTACGTATAACCGTTATCTATACATAATATCTATTAGTAATCGTTGTCCTGCACATTTCTCCCGCCGTGCATCGTAGTCGCCGCCGCTCGACACGATGCAGTAGATGCCTGTGCAGGCTTGCTGGTGTTCACCGGGATGACGATGACTTTCTTAGCTGGCCGTCGGAGCACTCCCCCTCTGGTAGCCACGTCGACTGTTCTGACGACTCCGTCGGGGCCCGGGTATGTGGCGCAGATTCGTCCACGTACCCAGGTGTTGCGTGGATGGTTGCCGTCGACGATGAGGACCAGGTCGCCGTTGTGCAGAGCAGGCCCTCGTCCATGGGGCTCCCGCCGGTTTCGGAGTTCAGGCAGGTACTCCCGGACCCATCGGGCCCAGAAGATGTCGGCAAGGCGCTGTGAGGCGCGCCAGCAGGCGCGCAGGTTCAGGTCGCGCTCGCTAAACTCGCCCGGTGACTGCAGGCGTCCTGGCCCGCCCAGGAGGAAGTGGTTCGGTGTGAGGGCTTCTGGGTCTTCTGTGCTGACGGAGACGTGCGTGAGTGGCCTGCTGTTCACCGTGTGCTCGGCCTCGACGAGCAAGGTCTGCAGGACTTCTTCCGACGGGTGGCGCTCATGCAGTGTGGCAGAGAGCGCTGTCTTTACAGAGCGCACCATACGCTCCCAAGCGCCGCCCATGAATGGAGCGCCCGGGGGTATGAAGCGCCAGTCGATGGTCTTCTTTGATGCTTCCTCTGCCATGGCCGAGTTGATCGCCTGGCGTAGTTCCTTGTCGGCTCCGTGGAAGTTGGTTGCGTTGTCGGACCACAGTTGCGTTGGACGTCCTCGGCGTGCGATCATGCGTCTCAGCGCCATGATGGCGGAGTCGGTGCTGAGGGAGGCGGCCATTTCCAGATGGACAGCGCGCGTGGTGAGACACGTGAATAGAGCCACGTATCGTTTCTGGTGGGTCCGTCCCACGGTGATTGTGAGTGGACCGAAGAAGTCCCACCCGGTGTAGGTGAAGCTTCGCTGATGGTGTGCGAGGCGACATGGAGGGAGGTCACCAGTCGCAGGGTGCGGTGGAGACGCCGTACGCATACGGCACCTGATGCAGCTTCTGATGACCGCCTTCACAGTGGGTCTGAGGCGTATGACCCATCGTTCTTGACGGCACTCGTTGACGGTTGCTTCGACGCCCGCGTGATGGAGCTGCTGATGAATGTGTTCAATCCACAGCCTTGTTGCACGGTGTTCGCCATGCACCACCAGTGGATTCTTCAAGTCTTCAGGTACACCGGTAGCTGCTTCTATTCGTGTTTTCAGCCGTAGTTCGTTGTCGGTGAATTCGACGGTCAGCTGATGCAACTTACTATTTTTCTGTAGTGGTCTTCCGATCTTCATATCGCCGATTTCTTCACCAAAGGAGTCTTCTTGTGATGCTCGGATGATTAAGTTCTCGGCGCGGCGTAACAAGTCAGCTGAGATCGGCCTATAGTGCCTTATTGAAGTTGCAGTGATTTTTTCTGTGTGTTTGACTGCTTGTTTCTTCTTATAAGTTCGGCGCCAATCTGAATCATCCGTAGCATTTTTCTTTGTTCGTTTATAACTCACTATTTGTTTTGGCGGTCGACATAGTTCGATAAATTGAAGTACTCGTGCCGTTGCGCGTAGATAGCGTTCCCATTTTGAAAATCGCTCGACTGTAGGTAGACTGTATACTAGGCTCGGCGACGCTTCTTTGGTTGTTACGGCGTATGTTCTTTCTTCTCCCGTGTCCTTCTGCGTACTTCTTTCTGCTTCCTGTGGCCATAATTCGGGTTCCTCGTACAAAAATTCGGGGCCACGGAACCAACGGTGAAGGCTGGTGAAGTCTGTAGGGACGTCTCTGGTAGCGTCGTCGGCGACGTTGATTTTCGTAGGTAGCCACCTCCATTCGTTCGCCGCGCTGTGTTCTTCGATTGCTGCGATGCGGTGAGCGACGAAAGGTTTGTAAGACCTTGAACCCGTGCGAATCCAAGTGAGCGATGTCCTGCTGTCAGTCCAGTAGTATGTGGCTTCGGGCTTCTGCTCGTGTTCCTTCCTTACAGCTGTTGCCATGCGTGCACCCAACACTGCTGCCTGTAGCTCGAGTCGCGGAATCGAAGTAAGCTTGAGCGGTGCGACTTTAGCTTTGGCCGTGATGAGTGTCACGTTAACGCTGTCGTCTTCAGAAACAGTGCGCCAATATAGCGCGGCGGCGTACGAGGCTTCGCTGGCATCCACGAAGACATGCAGTTGGAGTGATCTTGCCGTACTGTAGCCTGGGTAGCATCTTGGCACGGTGACGTCGCTGAGATTCTTGAGGTGTTGCATCCATCGGCTCCATGCTTCTGCCAGGTCTTGATCCAAGCATTCATCCCAGTCGGTGCCACGCCTCCAGACTTCTTGAAGTATCTGCTTGGCTCTAATGGTGATTGGCGACACCAGGCCGAGCGGGTCGAAGAGTGACATCACTATCTTCAATGCTTCTCTCTTGGTCGGCGTGTTGCTGTTCAGTACCGTTGCTGGGACGCGCACCAGGTCCAAATTGAAACCCAGCTGGTCTTCATTCGGTCGCCATATGAGACCGAGTACTCGTTCGAGCTGGCATCCATCTTCTAAGTTCACCATGGAGTCTTCCGATGCTGCTTCTCCCAGCTGTTGCAGTAGTTGGATGGAATTCGAAGACCATTTCTTGAGTTCGAAGTGTGCGTGTTGATGGATTCTTCGAACTTCTCGGGCGATGTGAACGGCGTCTTCGATGTTTCTGAAACTATCTAGGTAGTCGTCGACGTAATGATTCTTCTTGATGGCTTCTACGGCGTGTGGGCTTTCTTCTATGAACTTCTCAGCGTTGATGTTCTTCACGTAGATTGCAGTCGCAGGCGAGCTTGACGCGCCGAAAATCACGGATTTCATTCTATATTCTTCTGGCGGTTTGCTGTCACGTCGATTTCCACGCCACAAATAACGCAATGCATCTCTATCTTGTTCGCGCAGTTCTATTTGCATAAACATTTCCGCTATATCTGCAGTTACGGCGATCGGATATTGACGGAAACGCATCAGTACACTCGGCAGCGGCTGCAGTAAGTCAGGACCGATGAGTAGTTGATCGTTGAGTGAAGTCCCATTAGTCTTGGCTGCGGCATCATGCACTATTCTCATTTTCTCGGGTTTCTTCGGGTTGAAGACAGGAAAGTGCGGTAGGTACCAACTTCTATTAGCGTTTGTTCTTGTAGGCGGCGCAAGTTCGGCGTAGCCCTTTGCTACGAGTGCCTCCATTTGTTCGCAGTACCTCTTCCTGAACTCTGTGTCACGATCTAATCTTTTCTCAACTGTGTGAAGCCTCCTTAGAGTATTTTCGTAATTATCTGGCATCTTGATTTCTTCACTCTTCCATAATAAGGCGGTCTGGTACTTTCCCTCCGAAGTCCTCTTAGTGTGTTCTTGCAAAATACGAAGTGCCTTTTCCCCTGGGTCGCTGTTTGGTCTTCTTGGATCGATGTAGAGGTTGTCAGCTGTTATGAAGTTCTTCACTACTCGGTCCATGTCTTCATCAGCTGAGTGGTTGATGAAGTTGACTCGATGTCCCAAGGTTCGAGTGTGGCTGCCGTGTAACACCCATCCTAGTTGTGTACGCGATGCAACTGGCTGATTTCTTCTACCTATTCGGGATTCTGTAGACAGCAGAAGGTGCCAGTTATCCTGGCCGATGAGGATCTTTGGCTTCATGATGCCATGCTGTAGCTGATGAGAGATGTCCCGTAGATGTTCGCACTCAGTGATTGCTTCTTGAGGTATCTTCTGAGCTGCCAAGTCCAAGTTCTTCATGGTGCGCGCCTCTATCTGTAGCTTGTTTGCTCCATGTCCTCTTGCGTTGAAGGTTACACGATGAGACTTCTTGTAGGTGGCGGTGTCTCCATCGAAGGTCGAGATGTGCAGCGTTTCCTCCGGGCCGTTGGCTCCTATTCGTTGAGCTAGTTCTTCATCTATAAGGGTGATGGTGGAACCATCATCCAGTAGCGCGAAGGTGTCCGCTTCTCCCGCCGGTCCGGAGATGTGCACTGGTGCAATCTTCAAATACGAGGCTGGTTGCGGCGCCCATGCTGAGTTGATCTTCTCTTCGACTTCGGTCTTCAGGTCTTCCTTCTGTGAATGAAGCATTCGGTGGTGGTAGTGCTTGCAGTCGTTTACTTCGCATCTCTTGGGACGGCAGCTATGTGTACTTTTCCTATATCGCAAACATCGGAAGCAAAGTCGGTGTTTCTTCGCCATATCCCAACGGTCGTGCACTGTTGCGTTCTTGAATTTGTAGCAGTCAGCTGTGGCGTGTCCTTGGCGATCACACAGGTTACATTTCGGCTGCCACTGTTGATTCTGCATATTGTTTACTCGATGACGACGGCGAGTTTCATAACTGTCTGTTGATCCTCCTATGTTCTCTGGCGGTGCATACGGGCTGCATATTTCCGCTTCTCTTCTTATGAAACGGCTAAACTTCAACAGGTCGGGCTCTTCTCTCGGTTGGGTGGCTGCATATTCATACCACTGCCTCTTCATTGTTGGAGTCAATTTCTCAACTATATTCTTCGAGACTTCGGGGTTGTACAGATAATACACACAGTTGAGGGCTTGCATTGTTGCAACGATGTTTTCGACTTTCGTTGCGAAAGTGCAGATATCTCGTGGTGAGTCGGTGAGGCGTGGCAATGCTCGTAGTCGATCCATTTCTGCCATTGCTATTGAGTCTGGCCTCCCGAATCTTGTTTCTAACGTCTTCATAATGCAGTTTGCGTCTGCGTTCGCTATAAATAATCCTTGTACGGCTTCTTTTGCAGCTCCCTTTAAACTTCTTCGTAGTCTCGACAAGTTGTCCGTTGTTGAATATTGATGGGCCGACTCGTAGTACGCTGCTTTGAACGTCAAGTAATCTTGATACGCTCCATTGAAGTTCGGTAGTTCGTGCGTTCTTGATCCTGTGTGTCGGGCTGATAGGACGGCTTGTGAGATGGCTGCTGTTAGTTCTTGCAACTCGGTTCGCCGTTCTTGTTCTTGAGTAGGCGCGGTTGCATGCGGCGTGAAGCTGTTCGGCTGCCAAGAAGCTGCTGTGCTTGCTTGCGGCTGTGACGTCGCTGCGATGTTCACTGGTGACGCAGCGTTGTAGTTCGGATGCCAGGGCGCTGCGATGGCTGCTGGCTGTGACGGCTGCGTCATGTTCGTTGGTGGCAAGGCAGACGACGGAGCGTAGAAGTTCAAGTGCCAGGGAGCTGCAAAGGCTGCTGGCTGGAGTTGCTGCGTCGTCGCAAAGTTCGGTGCCACATTGACAGGCGGTGCGCTGGAGATCGGTGGCCACGGAGCGGCTGTGTCCGTTGGCCTGTAGGGCTGCATCGCTGTCTGGTTCGGTGTAGGTGCAGGCGTAGATCTTCCTGCTGGCGGCGGAGGAGGCGGCATCAGTATTGCGGCGTGTTCGTTCACGGAGAGACGCGGAGCCGACGGGAGTGCGGCGGTGACTCCCGCCGGTGTTGGCGCTGGGGTGCTCCAGGATGCGGCAGTGATCACTGGAGCCGGTTCAATAGTCGCCTCTGGTTCTGGTTCATGCTGTCCCTCTGTGATGGCAAGGTGGCTGGTCTGTAGCCACGTGCGGACGCGTTTTTCTCCTCCCTCGCTGTCGACTGCAGATGCTGCGTCTTCTTCATCACTTGATTGTGCTTCTATTTCTGCTATACGAGCTTTGGCGAGTTCCAGCTTCGCTTTGGCGAGTTCATGAAGGGCTTCGGCAAGACGACGGGTTTTCGCAGACTTATGGCTTGAGCTCTTGACACGCGACGGCACGGCTGAAGGCGCACGGAAGTGATGACCGGTGGCAGCAGGCGGCGCGGTGGGCTGCTCTGGACGCGGCGCGAAAGGTTCGGTGGCAGCCTGCGGAACGGCAGGTTGCTCAAGACGCGGCGCGTGTGAATCCAGGGCGGCCTGTTGCATGACTGGCCGCACGGCGCTGGACTCGTTGGCTGTGGCAGCCCGTGGCGATGATGTCTGCTCGGTCGTGGCGGATGTGGCGCCGGTGACTGTAGACTCCGTCGCGGTGGTGGCTTCAGACGACGTAGTCTTCTCTGCAGATGACCCTGTAGCCGTTGTTCCCGATGGTGTGGATCCTCGTGGTTTTCCACCATGCTGTGACCTGGTAACAGGCATCTTGGAAATTACTCGATGATCTCTCCCCAAAAGATCCGGCTCGAAGGACCACTCGATGTGCGAGATGCTGGGATTGTTGGAGAGAGTGTGATCGAGTAAAAATCCGATGCCAAATCACTAGGTACACAGCGTGGATTTATTTGCCACAAGTCTTCTTACAGAGTAACTATTTTCTACTCAGGAGCGCTTCAGTGTTTTCTTTCTTCTATTTTCTTATTCAGGAGCGCTTGAGTATTTTTCTTGTTTGCCCGTCGTCTTCAACTGGAGCTGGAACTGGAACTGACGAACGTAGGACATGCTCCGATTAATAAAATGAAATTAAAAGTAGGTCAATCTATAAGGTCGCGAAAAGGGTTGACCAATCAGAGCGATTGAATTATTTATAATCGACTCTATCTCTATCTCTTTCTAAAATTTGCTATCTCTTCCTATCGGCATGTCCTGACATTCGAAAGTTTTACAAATATTGTACAATCTATTTTTCTATAACGAGGGCTTATATAACTAACTTATTATAACAAGAATTATCTAAATACGATCATTATTTACAAAGTTATAAGCATTTTAGTGCAAAGTGCTTACGTCGCGGTAACGCCTCTTCAGGGCACCCTAGCGGGATATTGAAAAACGTCAATTTCTATCCTTTATTGGTTTAAAACTTACAATCTAATGTTAAACACGTAAAATATACATTATCATCTATTAACCAAAACAATAATTACACTTAAGGATCTATTACAAGCAAAGTTATACGACTTTCAAATTTTCATAATAAAAAGTGATTCTTACTATTTCTTACGAACTATCTTATAATTTTATAAACTTATAACTACGTATAACCGTTATCTATACATAATATCTATTAGTAATCGTTGTCCTGCACAAAATCTATGGTTTTGGTAGTTAAAAAGTAAAAATAAACAAAACGTAAATTGTCATCTGTCAACATAACCAAAAGTTGAAAATATTAAATTTTATCAATAAATAAAGAAATTTGGAAGGTTTAGCGAGTGAAAATGATAAAAGAAATTATAAATTATCAATTAGAAATAATAGTATATAAATTGCTACGGTAAGAATCACAATTTTATGTTGAGAGATGCGTAGAGGAAATCTATACATTTTTATGCAATTTAGGTAATTAAACACTTTTTTACAGGAATTAACAGCAAAAACATAATAACTAGTAGAGAAAAGGAAATTAAAATCTGAAGATACAAGGTTTATATAAGAAATAAGAAGTTATATTACAATATATAGGGTGATAATAGTGAGTTGGTGGACGATATGGATAAATAAATAAATAAAATAATTTAGGCTAGATTAGAACTGCAAGAAAAGTGGGTTAGGTTAGGTTAGAACTGTGACCCCAACAGAGCGCGAGCCGAGCGAGCGTAGCGAGCGTGCCGCGGCAGCGGCCGGCGAAGCGCCGGAATTGATTTTATTTACTTTTTAAACGTCTTTTTATCGAGTGAAATACTTAAACTTGATTTTATTTGCTTGTAAGTATGATGGACACCCTACAAACTCGATTTGGCCAAGTATGGACGGCCAAATCGTCAAACGTTATGCTTTGAACGATATGGCGGTGATTAGGCAGCCAAATCAAAATATGGCGGCACATGTCGATCTGCCCAGGCTTATCGCGATCGGCCCAATTAAACGATAAGCCCACGACATATATAAGCTTTGGGAAGCATATTTCATCAAACTGCCAGAATCTGTTACGAATATATAAAACTCGATTTGCAGTTTCTCGCTATGTATATTTCTCAATTTGGCATAGTTTGTCGGTTCATCACCAGAAAGGATGGCAGCGAGGGTGGCGGTGCGCGAGCGATATTTTATGTTGCCAGCGTTAATATGGCAACGGTAACCGCTTCACATCAGGCGGGCCGTATGCTTGTCTGCCACCCGACGTAGCATAAAAAAGAAAAAAAAACTCCTTCCTTAAGGTGGATACTCAGAAACGCGTGTCCATCTCGGTTGGATCTATTCTGCATAACAACTCTTGGGTGTCGGCGGTGTTGCTGATGATGTACGCCTGAGCGAAACTGATTACTTTCCAGGTGATTTATACTAACTCTCACAACTCTGCGACTTTTAATTTATGAATGCCACTGCGAGTGAGTGTAAAAAAAAATAGTTGAATGGAGCGAGCGGAAAACTCCAAAACCACTGAACCGATTTTGATGAAACTTGTCATAATTAAAGACCTCGACATGCTTGAGGTTTGTGTCGAAAAAAAATTGAGATCGATCATGTGTTTGAGGAATGATCATCAAATACATTTTCCATTGAAATCAATTGAAAACATACACTCAGCGAATCTACTCGCTCCATCTACCTGGGTTTCGGACTCAGTGGGCTAGAATCTGACCTAGTTTATTAAGAAAAACATCCTATGGGGTTAGTGATTAATTACGAAATTTTAGATTTTTTAAGTTAAGTTGGGAATATTATTATAGAAGTATTATTTTATTTTAAACTGATGACTAATTTGCATAGAATAATTATCGGATTAATTTAATTAAAACAATAACTCTTTAAATTTATTCATAAATTTTATTTATTCATATTTTACACATACTTTTTCAGTGAATGTGTTTTGAAGCACGGTGATCGTGAAGTGCTACATACGGAATCTATTTAGGGGGTTGATTATGGATGATCTACATGTTTGGGATGCAGGGATTGCTACTCTAAATTATGCTAATCTGGATGTACTCTCATAGAAATTTGTAATTGGATCCATCTGAACGGAAGATCCGTTATGTTGACTCCAAAATCCCCAATTTGCATGTAAATTGTGTCAGACATCCGAAATCATCGCATCTCATTCACCCAATGACCCATATCCAGGTTTGCTCTAATTCACGCGACCCATCCTTGGTCTTGTTCTATTTTGTATGACCTTGACCGCCCTTGGCAGGCTTAGGTTTATACTATCAAACAGTAAGTAAACTTGAACAGATCGCTGATTCGGTGGTTGATGTATATATAGTATTACTATATTTTGTGAAAGCGATACCAAAGATAAAGATGCTGTCCCGATCCAAAAGTCAGAAATCGGATAGATTTCGTAGTACCAACTGTGTCCGCTATAGTGTCCTCTGATATGAAGTTCTTATTAGTCTAGTCTAGATAATCGGTCGTCTATGTGTAATTATCAAAGGAAATGAGTAATATTTGCTGCACCATCGCTAACGTCGCTTCTGTAACATCATCAAACAGATCAAAGAACAGTGTTTTCCCCTTTTTAGGGTTCCGAACCTCAAAAGGAAAAACGGAACCCTTATAAGATCACTTTGTTGTCCGTCTGTCTGTCTGTCTGTCAAGAATTTCTATGTCGAGAATGCGTGGAGGTATCGAGCTGAAATTTGAACTGTATACTCAGGTCTACGGTCCCATGAAGTAAAAAAAAAATCTAACTGCTAAGTTTACGTAGAAAAAAGTTACGGCCGTTTATTCAGCAAAAAACGCATATTTCGACACACTCAAGGGAATCAAAACCTATAGGGTACTTCCCGTTGACCTAGAACTATGAAATTTGGCAAGTATCATCGTTATAGACTACAAGTACAGGAATAAATCTCAAAACTATACATTTGTAAATAGATCTTAAAAAATAGGGGGTCTATATTTTTTATAGGGTGTCGAAATTTCAAATTGAAACTACTAGTTCAAATGGGGTATCATATGAAAGGGCTTGATGTACACATTGCAAAATATATATTTTTTTTTTCGACGCGTTATTTCTTATTTATAATGAAAAATATCCAATTTAATAATGATACTACGTACCTACGGAACCCTCGGTGGGCGAGTACGACTCGCACTTGTCCGGTTTTTTTTTACCAATCTTACTACCAGTTGTTAGAGGGGTAGACTTTTTGCCCTTTTTGGTCCATTACAGTTTTTTTTAAACTTGACTGCTAATATGAAATCACAAAATTCCAATTGCGATCGGTTTGAATCCGAGTAAAGAGTAGTATTTTGCGAAATGCTCACTTGCCATATTTGTCTAATCCATCTGTCGTCTAAGTGAATTTTAGTTACTGCGTTGTATAAATAATGTAAAGGCTTTCATGGAGCTTATGCTTTGTTGCCGTAATAAAAGGGCGAGTTATAGCATCGTAATTCCAAGTTAGGCCCTTGGGACCGAAATTAAAAACCAAGATTAAAAACTACTGTATTCACGTTTTAATTAAAGAATTTTTATTATATGATATTTTTTTTATTATATTACATTGTCACGACAAAAAATAGTTTAAATAAAATTCATATATTATACCGGTATTTGCATATCTAGTCGCATACAAGCATACGGCCTGCCCGAAGTTTTCATCATCATCAGGTCATTTTAGTCTCCACTAAAGGAGCACGACCCTCTCTCGTCCGTCCCAGACAGAAGGAGTATTTGGCCTACACTCCCCACGCTGGCCAGACGGGTTGGGGAGGCCTGATCGATGTTTTATAATGTATTTCCAATAGTTGCCTTGTACGACATCCACGGGAATAGACGGAGTGATTCTATTCTAATCTGCCGGAAACCACACGGCCTATGTTTTAACCTTGACCTATCGACATATGCAGCATAAACGATAGGTCGCATGCCACCAGTCCCTGCCCGCATCATGTCCTTCTTCTTAGTACTCTCACTCACTCGCAGGACCTATCTTGAGCTAGTTATTTGGCTGCGGTCTCTGGTAAAGTGGAGGTACCTCCAGTCGGATCGGAGCTTATAATTAGGTTGTGCTCTATCTCTATTTGCCAGAGTCTTGTTATTTAAAAACAGAATGTACCACTCACAGGTGAGGGTATAAAGACACCTTTCAAGTGATTCACCATAATGTGAATCACTTGAACCGCCTATTTTTTTTTTATAAAACTTGAAATATTTGTGATCTAGTGACTAAATAGTTTATTTAACATTAAAATGAATTGTGATCAGATGAGTTGTTTGATGTGATGTGAGGAAAAAAGAAACCCTCGTAGGATTCCTACTGTGTCCTTCCGTCACTCCTTTTCTCAGGAAATCGTGGAGGTGTCAAGTCAAAGTAGTGGTAGAAAAATATCTCAAAAAGCGTACTGTGGTAAATCGCCAATTATTAAGATGATATGGATGGATTATTAATTTATGATGAGTTGTATGATAATGGAACTTCAGCAGGTATCAAGTCAACCTGCTCATCCGAAAACTCTCCATGATATAATTTACTCTGCACGTAAAGAGACGCAACATCTATACATATAGAGAGCGAATTCAGTTGATCAGAGATATTTGAAATATTTTTAGGGTACCGCACCTCAATACAATATAGTAAAAGGAAAAAAGGAACCGTTGTATAATTTCTACTTTGTCGTCTGTCAAGGACTCTTTTTTCGGGAAAGCAAGAGAAAGAAACGAGGTATCAAGTAGAAATTAATTTCAAATACTTTTGGGCTAATATCCCTTAAATCGAACTTCTAAGTCTATACCATATACATATTTGATGAGGTTAGCAAAGGAATCTGAACCTATAGGGTAGTTCTCATTGACCAAGGGTCATGAAATATTACAGGAAAGAAGCCCTCACAGCACAAGTAACGGAAAAAGTCAACATTTACAATTTCAAATGTCATGTGAAATAAGTGATCAAATTCATCATTCTTTCATACAAAGCGTAGGATATTGGTGATCAAGTAATGTGCTCAAGGTTTCTCTTTACCTTTTAATTTTACGGTTTCCTTGGTGCGCAAGTTCAGTTCGCACTTGGCGGTTTTTTTTAATACAAGCACGGTATTGCGTGCAGTGCAGCTCGTCGCCAATTAATTTAAATGACGCTGCCACACTCGAATGCTCCGCACGTGTAATGAACGAACGCCGCCTCCCGTCACACTTTAGCACACGCAACGCTCATTATTTTAAAATAAATAAAAGTGCACACTCGGATTAATAAATCTGTGACATTATTTAAAGTCACAGCCCATAAGGCCTTTAATATGTCGCCTGTTGATGCCTTATGTGCTTTAACTTTACGTTTACTTTACTAACCACACTCTTATTGGCGCTTCGTAAGCGTGTTTTTGATATTTTTTTATATCACTAAAGTGCAAAACAAACATATGACCCGCTTGATGGAAAACAAGTACCGCCCCTATGGAATGTTGTCGAGTTTGCATTAAATTACTAAACGTATTATTAATTCAATTATAAAGATAAAATAATTCAAGATCCTCGTGACACATGTGGTTCTTTTATTTGTGACAACATTGAATATACATTACTTTAAGCAATTTTTCTATTAAAATCGACATAAAACAAAAAATAAAAGAACTTGATCCTAGCAATGGCCTGGTACCTGTGGTACTCTACCTGAATTCATATAAATGAATACTTTTGATTACAGTCTCACACTCTCTCATCACTCTCAGGGGCAGATTTTAAGTTGTGACAGTATTGCATGACTTAAAATCTGCCCCTAAATTTTTCTATCAAAAAATGTACATATTTTGATAGAAAATTAACTTTCATACTCATTATCTATTTAAAATGAGTATCATTATGATCTTATTACTAAAAAGGGAAATAATTAATCGATTTTATTTCTACGTCGATCCGCAGTTTTAAAAATGTTTAATTTACTTGTATTTTACGTTGATTCGTTCTGTTTTAGAGTACAATTCTGGGCCTCGTTTTACGATGTTCATTGTCAGCGTATTGAAAGGATACAAGAGAGGATTTTGGCAATTGTCTGCTTCCGGTAAGGTCTGAACCACAGAACTAATAATTATTAGTTCTGTGGTCTGAACCGTAGGTTTAATTCATACAAGACAGAACTGCAAAATTTAACGTTGCTAATCTAGAGTACCGTCGTAATTACAGTAGCTTAGTTATGCTATATAAAATAGTTCACTCTATCATTGATTCACCCCTTCTTCTTTCCTTCCTAAATTTTAATATCAGATTCAGATCTTGCAACTATAGCTATAATATCGTCGTCAACCGTTACTCATACCACTGCTGGGATACAGGTCTCCGTCAACGAGGAGTTTAGAGTACGCTCCATCACGCTTCAACTGCGAGTAGGCGAAGGAGTTATAACAACTGTTCAGCCTAAATATCTACGTTAATAACACTTCCTACTATAACTCCATAGTGAACATGTATCTTGTCGGTGACAAGGACTTGAATATTTTCAATTTGAATGTGTTCCAGTTTCGCAAAGCAGATTAAAAAGTAAAAAAGTATTATTTTAGATGGTAATTTTTCAAAAGTCTTCTTCGTTACACATCAAGTAATAATTGCTTTATTGGCATAAATGTCACGCAACAACAGAGTATGGAAATATAACCCGTCTGATTCTTAAAAAATATTATAAAATTTTAAACAGTATAACATACTCGTAGTTAAGCATTAATGTACATTGTCAACAGCATTACCCTGATGATTACAAACTTATTTAAATAGCTCATTTCTCTTTTTCTTTCTTCTGTTTGCATAATTGTCTGAACTTATTAGGTTCTACATATGTTCTTGAATTGTAGCCTAGATCAGAACTTTGTTATTATATAACTATATTATATTAAATTATTGACTGTAATTTGTATTATGTACTAAATAAATAAAGTCAATAGCTACTTAAAGCTCTTGATGCATCGTTAGCTTAAGAGTTTAAAACATACTTACAGGAAAAAATAAACACTGATTAGGTTTTAATGGCGTCATGATAAATTACTTTTATTAAAGAGGGGACAAACAAGCATGTGATAACACCAAAAGGTCACCGATCCGTTACCTATAAAAACCCTCGAGACGAAACGACAACGACAAGATTCTTTTAAAGACCCTCAAGAAATCTTATTACTAAGACTTTTACTAAGACGAAATTAATATTTTTTTGCTTACACCAGTACTTATTCTTAGTCGTAAGCGGCTAAAGAATTTTAAACCCCACATGCGCTATAATTTCTAAGACTTAAAAACTTAATATTCGTACGTACTTCTCTTATTAAAATTGTACAGCTCTGGAACTTTCCTATTAAATAATAAAGCAGCTCCAAATTTGTTTTTGTCCCTTTTACTCATACGGAGCTGGAAAATCAATACGACAGCCGTGACCTCGCTACGGAACCTTCAACTTGACACTGGCACATGGCATCCTTCGCACGACCCTGGGCAAATGTATGTACACGTAGAAAGTATCTGCTTCTTTGAATTTGCTTTGAATGGGCATTGTTTACAGTTTTATTATAGCTGGGGATCTTTACCGTATTGCTATTACATTTTGAAGTCCTTCTCGTCTACAGTAAATTTGGAGGGTCAATTCAGTTAATTCAAATATATTCATTTATTTAAACTTTATTTACCACAATTAATGGTAAAAGCATTCTGTACCAGACAACCTTTGGGAAATGCAGATATACGCGAATGTGGCATACAAAGATAAATTAACAACTATAGTCAAAATACAGTTCAGAATTTCCGATCTATTGTTGATCTCACAAATAACACATTTCGTATTCCCATAACACAATATATGAGACGTTGAAGTTTAATTTGTAGTTTGATTACCTATATCAAAATAAGGTCGAAAGTTATACAAACTAATAAGAAACTGTCATTAAGTAATGAATGAAACCAAATATACGATTTTGTCAATACACAATTTCGATCAGCCTTACTTTCTACGATGTAAAATAATTACTAGAATTGGGCTTTTGGTGTACTCTTTGGTCGCATACATACTTCTAATGAAGGATTCTATCAAGAGGTCATTCCGATAAACAATAGTGTATATAGTCATTACTTAAAATGCTTTTAAAATCTAATGACAATTGACGGGTTTTTAGATATAGGCGGGGCCATATACTTGTTCGCCACCCGACGTTGTATAAGAAAAACCATCGGTGACGAATGAAAACCAAATCGTATCTATTTTTGTTTTATCAAATCTATACGTGGTCCACAAAGATTTGCCAATAACAAGATTGTTAGGACCTAGGTAAAACCTATTTTCTATCTAGCGTACGTTTCCTAACGAGCTTACTGTATTCACGGATACAATTTAATGGGGAGGGGTAAGTCGGTTTCCACTACGAGACGTTGTTACCCACAATCAAAATATTAGGAACCGCTACTCAAGGACCTTTTGCAGCAACTTTGACTGCTGCTTCGGACCACGCTTCGTAATGCCGTTTTCCATATTGTCTTTAAAGCCGTTTGTGGAAAATAAAGTACACCTAAATAGCAATGCCATGGTAAATGTCCTTGCACCTGAATAATCAATACCCACGTTATCGCCTCGTGTGGGGAAAGCCTTGAACTTCCCTTCGATAGCACCGCAAAACGTGTTTTACACCTATTGTTTTATTTCTACGAGAAAATATTATTCAGCTTTGCCGGTATAGTAAGTTTATTCTATAATAGTAGAAGGTCTGAACGTAGTTCTATCTAGGAGCGTCGTGAGCGAACACAAGTTCTCTGTTATATATACCAATTCGGGTGATAATCAAGCTTACAGTCGCTTTGATGTCAATTGATTAGCTTTAACTATAATCGTTTGCAACTTAAAGAGTAGCAGCTTGGGAGTTATCATCCCTGCTTCTCATCTTCCTGATCTGACTTAGTCGTTTAGTCATGGACTTTAGGCGGCTTGGCCTAAAGTCCATGACTAAACGACTAATGACAACAGCGGGAACCGTCGGCTTAACCTGAAAAATACTGGCCTCCGCCAACCCGCAGTTGAGCGGACCTGGACGGACAGGAGGGCTTTGATTCACAGCAGCACATCTCTTCGGAGTATTGTTTTTTGACAGCGGTCTACTGTGTTGATTCTTATCCAACTCACAGAAGACCAAACCAGTGTAAGTCAGATCAGGAAGATGAGAAGCAGGGATGATAACTCCCAAGCTTAACCTGCCTTCCGAAACACTTAACTCATTAATTCATAAGTAGTTCACCGCCTCTGTTCAGATTTTAAAATGTATAGTCTAATTAGAAAGGAAATGATAATTAAGTAATTCAGATAGGAAATGATAATTTTAAATTCTAATTTTGTCATCGTTATTTCTGTTCTTATTGTTTCAGGTATATACAGCAATGATTCTCTACCTAAAACTGGATAATGTGAATACAATCTGTAAGTTTTTAAATAAAAGAACAATTTATAATGGTAAACGAAATCATAACTTAATTATAATCATAGTACTATTATACATATGTAAGTTTATGATAAAGTATGTACGAGGTCTGTAAATTAAGTAATGAGACTGATTTTTTTTTTAAAAAATATTCAAATAGAATTACAATTTTATTTTGCCACCCTCAAAATAACTTCCTTCTGAAGCCACACAGCGCTGGAGACGGTTCTTCCACTCCTCATAGCAGAGCTGGAACTCCGATACTGGAATAGCCTTCAGCTGGTTGGTTACAGCCGTTTGAATGTTTTCGAGTGTCCCAAAATGAGTTCCCTTGAGGTGATTTTTCAATCTCGGAAAGAGAAAAAAGTCACAAGGACTCAAGTCAGGCGAATAAGGAGGCTGAGGAGCCATAGGAATATTTTTACTGGCCAAAAACTCGTTTATTGAAATTGTTTTTTAGAACCAATTTTGCGCAGATTTTTCTCATCCCCAATTCATTGGTCAAAATCTGATGAACGGTGGTGTGAGTCAAATTCAACTCTTCCCCGATCATTCTGACTGTCAACCGACGATCTGAACGCACAAGATCTCGGATTCTGTCGACATTTTCATCGATTCTTGAAGATGAAGGTCTTCTGCTTCATGGTTCATCTTTAATCGACTCTCTTCCTTCTGAAAATGCCTTAAACCACCGATAAACCTGGGCTCTTGACAAAACACTGTCTTCGTAGGCCTGCTGAAGTTTAGCAAGAGTTTCCGTAGCACTGTGCCCAAGTCTGAAGCAAAATCTGATAGCACACCGTTGCTCGAAATTGAAGTCACTCATTTTTTTTTCTATTTTTGAACACAATAGAAAAAACTGTTTTACAAAAAAAATCGATACTGACAAACAAATGACTCGAGCGAATTCAAACCAGTGCGGAAGACGTATCACATGTTCCCCTGCCGTCCCTTCAAGCCCAGCGCCTCAAGTGTTGCCAGATCGAACGCTACGTAGCCAGTCTCATTACTTAATTTACAGACCTCGTATGTTCGATGTTTGGCGGCTTTCACGGCTGAAATGATTTGGATGAAAATAGGCATACATATAGAATACGTTTTGACACATAGAATCTTTTTATACATTTACTGTGTTCACGCTGGGTGAAGTCACGGGTAGAAGCTAGGGTGTAATATTTTATGTAAGTTATTTCTTCTATAATAGACCAAGAGTATGGAAGACCAACTTTCACTAAGTAAACTCTGTCCACAGTAACATCCACCCACGGTCGCCTGAGGGTTAGTTAATTAATTTATTCACGATTATATAGATTATAGTTGTGCTCTATCTATCTAAAGAAGATATAACGTAGAGAAAACCATTTAAACACACAATTTGCCTTTTGGAAAATAATTAGTCCTTTTTGTGTGATGCTCAACATTTTCGCGTTTTTTTTCTATTATAATTCATTTCATATTATATGTACTTAGAAAATTTATTTATATTTGAAAAAAATCTCAAATTAAGGATTAGCCGTAAACCTGGAGCCCACTGCGTGTGTTTCGCTTGTGTTATTTTATTATTTTCTATGCAAATGCTCGTATCTCTTCCACTCTACATAAAGATTGTCTTATAGAGACTTAGAGCAATGAATATTTCAGAACTACCGATTCATATTTCATCGGTACAAATAGCCAACAAAACTTACGAGTGCGAACTCAACTCGTTACTCGATTGCCATCATCGAGCTACGCAAACAAGCGTCTGCGACGCCCACGACATGCGTCTGCCGATACCGATCGGCTATCACGACAGGGAATCGAGCGATTATACAAGGAGTAATCTGCATCGAGACTATCGATATGTCGTAACACTTTGCGTCACTATTACATTGTGTCGACGACCCCATGCAAAGGACTATTGTGATGTGCGATTATCGATGTTACAAATCGGTTTATTTAAATAGAGAGGATTTTAATTGCAAAAATCGTGGGTTAGTGTGCCAATACGATTTCCTTAATTGTTAAAACATTTTACGTAGTCAACACATAGGATTAAATATTTAGAATATTATATATTTTGTAAGAATAACAACAAATATTTCGACGTAACTAATACTTAAAAGCATTAGGCCAGCTGTTTTCTCCTGTTTAGGACATGCCTGTGTTGTTTCAGTACCATTAAGTTAATATAATATTAAAGTTATGTTTAGTCCAAACTTCGTCGTCCTCGTCGTCAACCCTTACCCACACTACAGTTGGGATACGAGTCCCCCTCAATTGAAAGGGTTTAGAGCATTTTCCACCACGCTGCTCAACTGCGGGTTGGCGGAGGATTCCAAGATTCATGCATTTAAAACTGCACATATTGCCTATATGGGACGTCATGAAATTTTTTGTACCACTGAGATTGTACCAAAGGTGGGGTTTATTTAACCCGCCTGGCCTAAATATCATCGCAACCTTAATACCCTTCGTATTAGGTTACGATGATTGATCCATGGACCGTCTCTGACAAAGACATCAGCGTCGTCATCATTTCTCCTTCCCTCCACTTTCACATCATGAACATGGAAAGATAGACACGATATATTTGAAAAACTTGAATTGTGTTGTGTCTTTTTTACACCTTTAAAATTTATATTTATTACTATTAGATTAGTGACATGTATATTTTTGATTACAGATCATCTGCCATTCCACATCCTACCCTCTCCTACCCAAAGACTGGTTCCTGTTCTTGAAGAAAGTCGAAACATTCATTCGGTTCCATGATTCAATTGAAAACAACATTCTGATTCATTCATCATTTTACATGGAATTATGTTCCAATTAAGTAAATATTGTGTTTAAATTTACTAATGTACCTTTATTTTGATAGTCTGGTCGAATTTGAGAATAATGAGTAGAAAAAAAAACATAACATGTATGTACATACATACAATATTGTTTCTTGAGTTTACGATCTTTTCCTTTCATCAAGAAGTGCTCATAATATCCTCACATCTATTCCCACGAGATACGGCACTATATTTTGATCGTATCCGAAACATATCTTCATTTAATGTATATTTTAGTAATATATCGAATAAAACTGATTGTACTAAAAATCTTTTCCATTCCTACTCTCACTTCAATCCTATTTTTAGTTAATTATCTCCAGTTTTTTTATATGAGAGGGTGCCAAACGAACATGCGGTTACTGCGGTTACCTGATGGAAAGCAATTAGTACCGCCCATGGAGATCAGCAACACCAAGGGATCGCCGATCCGTTGCCATCCTATACTCCCTCCTTTCTTTATGTATCTATAAAAAGCAACCGTTACTTACTGATCTATTAACACACAACTCGAAACTACTGGACGAATCGGGTTGAAATTCTGGCATATAGGCAGCTATTATGACTTAGATATCCGGAATTTTTTTTTGAAAATTTCCATTGGTATACCTTAATACGCACGGATGAATCTTCGTGCAAAAACTTGTGCTATATATAACAACCCACCTCTTTCTTGTTGTTGTTTTATAAGTACAGCCACAAGAACATTGCAAGCATTTTTGTTACAATGAACAAATGATGGAACAACGCGAATATTCGCATAACGCTAGCTCTGATGTCACAAGCTTGTTCATGAATTTCCTACCCGCTGCGGTGCAACGCGGAAAGAAGCCGTATGCCTCTACAACTTACAGTACAGCATATAAAAAAAGAATCATTTAGAAATCTATTATATACAAAATTTTATGTAGAGTCTCTATACATAACTCATGCAGCTGCAGGAAGTTGATTTCATGCATAAAGTAATTTCTATTCTGAATAACGGACGCCGTTCATAATCATTTCCACTTTCCAAAGATCTGCAGATCTCCTTAAATGCCTTTTGATTTGTTTAATCGTCAGTAAGCCGAGGTGTGTCCAGTTACGTTAGTGTTAGACAGTTATTGTTAAACTGTTATGAATGCTACAGCTGAATAAACTGAATTAAATATTAAACGTCTTCTCATATACTACATTGGGTAGCAAAAAAGCGTACGGTTGTTCTGATTTGAAGCGGTGATCGAACATATAGACGCTTGCAACAGTTGCAACATACAATATTGCTCGCGCACCTCCACCCCCGCCACCAATGTGTTTACCTCTCTTTTACCAGAGTCTCGTTAGTTAGTCAGCAAGGACCACTACGTACTTTTGTGAGGTTGGCTTTGACTTACAGATGATGACGAGCCACTTCATGAGTCATTGTCAAATTTAATTGATATTAAAAAAAAATCTGCTCCTATAAAATTTGATACCTATTATTATTAATAATTAATGAATTATAAAATTGTAGTAATGTAATTGTAATGAACGAATGATAATAATAATGATATTGTAAAATGTGGGTGTCTGAATATTATGTACTATAATTGTATTGTCACTTTGTTTATATGAATGTTTGTTATGTAATTTTTGCCTGCACTACCATTATGCCAATGCATAATGATAGTGTATCTTAACAGGTTAACAACCCAATGGTTGCTAACCTGTTAAGATAGATGTAAGTGGATAAATAAATAAATAAACTTTGAGTGTTTGTCGACTACTTGCCCCACGGATTCGGCGTTTTAACGGTCCATACAAATGTATGGGCTGCTTCCTCGATCCGTTAAAACGCCGGATCTGTAACGGACAAGCAGTGCTGTTACACCCCAAACTTTGACTAAGTAGAGCATTACCCTCGAAAACTGTGCAATCCGGCATCAACCCATAATCATCCTACTGTTGGTATACGGATCTCTGCTCAAGAAGGGGTGTAGAGCGTATGCCACCACGCTGTTCAACTGCGGGTTGCCGGAGGCAAGTGTTTTCAACCTGTAACGACTGTCATGTAATGACAACAGCCGGGACGACTTAACGTGCCAAATTGTGTTCAAAAGTTTACAAAGTACCCAATTGTGGACACGTATATAGATTTTTTTATTCTACCTCAGGTTAAATTTATTTGCCATTGTTTACACAAATAGTTCGATGTTCAACCACTTTGGACACCGCTATCCCAGGTAATTGTACGCAGTACCTATCGCCCACGCCACCCCCAGGCTTCCCACAGCTTGTATTGTGATCCCAGGTCAGTAAGACAATGCTTTCACCACCTATCAACATTTTACTAATTAACTATCACCAGTACTATCTAGTACGTTACGTAAACGGCTATTGTTCGCGACTATAAAAATTAACCTATTAGTGCTATTGATAGGTCGATCGGGTCGATTGTTCTATAGAAACTACTTATTTGGATTAATAATGTTATGTAAAGTAACAATAGGCTTTTAGTTCTGCTGTGTTTTTAAAACGAATTGATTTTTGATTGTGTTCGTAGAAAAGAATTGTGTAAGTCTTTGGTAAAATTTAAATGAAATCAACATTATACGCGTATCTGTGAAATTGGCTCGATAAATTGATAAAAAGAAGAGCCTTGTTGCATATATACGAGTCTATAAAAAAATATTGGTTCATTGTAGGTACCTGAAATTAGTATTATGCGTATAGTATAAAGCGTATTCTGTCTATCTATCAATAAATAAAATTAGTGCAAAAAACTTAAATTATGCAAAACCACCTCGCAGAATAACGCAGCAATTAACAATTTCCTTGAGGTTTATTATGTTCAAATGCGTCAGGTTACTAGGAAAGAGTTGCTGCGTTGGCAGCGGGGTCTTTGCGCGAGTGATATTTTATGTTGCGAACTGTTTATAACGGTTACCGCTTCACATCAGGCGGGCCGTATGCTTGCTATTCATCCGTTGTAGTACAAGAAAAAGCTGCACTAGTGTTTAAGATAATAAAATAAAACACATTTAACATAAAGTTTTTAATGCATTAGATTAGAGAAAGACAATTAATATATTTGTCTGTCACTTATCATAATTATTTATTAGTTGATTTCTTTATATTCAAATTAATGGACATATTGATCGTTAAAGTCGAAGAGAATGTCATTAAGAACATAAAGAGCTTTATTTATGTGTCTTCAAATACGGACTGACTATAAAATCCTATGCAAATCTCGGGTCACGGGAGACATAACTTGAGTTCTAAGATGGCAGGATTCAGGTTAGATCAGCAATAAAACCTGGCGGTGAAAGCTGTCATTATTTTGTAATTTGTATATTTATATTCTACTCAAGTTGCTTCCGTACGTTACTTGTAAATGATACTGGATATGAAGGTGAAATTTTATTTTCTAATTGAAAATCACCCGTTTTATAAAGGTCTCTACATGCCCGCCAGTAAAGTCATTGATTATTACTCGTGAGACGTTTTGTTAGCTCCTGTCTAGGTATTGTCATATTGGCCTAATTAATCATAGTATCTGAAAGTCAAAACATCAAAAAAATTTGGAAGGATCAAAACATCAAAAGGAAGACCAAGATCTACATTATTCGATCATTGATCTTTCCCATATTCTTCTACGGTTCCGAGAGCTGGACTCTGAGAGCAGCGGATAGGAGGCGGGTCGATGCGTTTGAGATGTGGTGCTGGAGAAGAATGCTTCGCATCCCTTGGACGGCTCGACGCACCAACCTTTCGATCCTAAAGGAACTGAGGCTCGACACGCAGTGTCCGAGGAGCTGCAAATGCCAGTGTCTCACGCTCTCCGTCAGGCAGAAGACCGCAGTAATTGGCGGAAATTGCTGCAAGGCTTTCATCGTGGTCACGTTCCTCATCAGTGAGGGACCGACTTAAGGAGGAGGATCTGAAAGTCGCTTACACTAAGACGTCCCATCAATCCATATTCATCCCACTGTTGGGATACAGGTCTCCCCTCAGACATATTCCACCACTGCTCAATTACGGGTTGGCTTTCCCAGTATTTATATTTATTATTTGTATTGTAGAATACATAAAGTAATGGTAATTTAGACAGGAGCTAACAAAACGTCTCACTAACGAGTCTTATGGCTTTAGGCGCTGGTCTGACTAAATTGTAACAGCCTGTGAAAGCGAGCTTTTACATGACGGCTATAAAATAAATGGGTGGATATTGGAAAAAGCATTTTTTTATCGCCGGATGCCAAATAACTATACCGTCCGCTTAATGCAAAACGGTTAACGTAGCATAAAGACAATTAAGTAGCATCCATGTTGCCCCCTGCTGTTAACGCACCATGTCCTTACATCTGGTAATCTGACTAACTCGCAGGAACATAATCCATAAAGTTATTGTTTTTGGTAACGGTCTATATACGTAGATCAATTTAAGATAACTATTATCTAAAATAACGCGATAGAGAAGTATGTAACTACGACTTGCTAACTTGAGGGTGTATGTGGCTTATTTTTAGGGACAAAGCGAACCTAATCTGTACCCTACCGCTAAACAATCAAGGCACTAGCTTTCACCAGTGTTCTCTATATAAACACGGCCTGATATATATATACGGCCATATACAGCCCATGTGATAAAGCGTCTCTACATCACAGAAGACCGATGACGAAGAACAGAGAAGATTCAAAATACATGAAAAATTCAAAACTCCAGAAATTTTATTTAATATTTTTTTATTCTGTTTCTATCAAACTTTTTTTCACCGGACTAAAACCGTCTTGGAATTGCTACACATCTTACCCCTAAATCGAAGTGGCTAAGAGCGTACTGAACGAAACGTGCCAAAGCACGAAACTCGAGATAAATCAATCACCCATCCTAAGACAACCTACGATCGACATCGTTTAACATGCGTGTTCGTTTAGACTGACACATGCAACGATGCCACTGAACTCGTTATACATATCTTTAACTGACGTTATACAAAACGATCTCCAACTTCAATCTTTCATTGACTTCGGTCGATTGCGTGATAGAACATAAACACACGCAACACCATCTCTCAATCCATAAACTACTGCTGATTAGATCCAAACCTGGCTCCTAACGACTAAGCCTCCAAGACTACCATAAACAAGTCTACCTGCTCTTGCTCATAACACGTTATCATTCAGAATAGTTTCCATAAAGAATACAACATACGTAGATAGTTCGTAAGGTTATGTAATTCATCTGTATAAATAGTCAGTATTACCGTAGTACTATTACTTATACTGTGGTATTACGTAACTTATTTGCTTCTAAACGTTATGAATGAATAGTTGATAATGAGTTAATACAGATATAGTCATCATCATCGTCAACTCTTATTCATCCCACTGCTGGGATACGTGTCTTCCCTCACTCAAATGGGTTTAGAGTATATCTATCGCGCTGCTCAATTGCGGGTTGGTAGAGATACAGATATAGGTTTAAGCAATGATATGATGATTAGATTGAGATAGATATGTCACTGGCGAGCGGAAAATGCGTCATTGAAATTAAGACAATTTGTCGTAATTTGATATACGTGCCTTTCGACGTCATTAGTTCGTTGGTTGTAGCTGTCAGTCAATTCGACTGCCGTGGCTGCGTTGGTCGTCTCTGCTCCAGCTGCTGCGATTGTCTCTGCGACTCTCCAACACCTATAACAGAAGAAACGTGCGACTCATGTCGCCCCGACTGCCGTGGTCATCTCACGTGTTTCGCCTCTACATGAGGCGATCTATAGATGTTGATCGTTAGAACAACAACCTACAAATGACAAATTTATCGCATTACCTGTAATTTTGACTTTCATAATCAAATTGCATTATACTAATAATTTCGCAATACTCGAATTGTGATTGTGTCCAGGGGCTTGTGTTCAGGTGAATACTTTCTCAGTCGGGTAACTTATACTTACAATTTGTCAGAGCTCCGTTTGTTAGTTAATCAGCAGGTTGCAACAGGTCAAGTTTGCTTTGTCTCAAAGAGGTTGGTAAGCCACTTACCTCAAATTCTTGACTTTATAGCTACTCATCATCCAAATCTGTCCAGAAGTACTATTTTTGTTTTTGCATCTATCCACTCGCAAGAACACAACAATCCTCTAAAAATTGTTATTTGGTTGCGGTCTTCTGTGAACGAAGGTAGCTCCTCAGTAGGGCTGATTATAATTTCGTTGAGTTTGATTTTGCTAGAGCACTTTAATTCATTTGTTTAGTTAAGATTGGAGATGGTATTGGCCCACTTACATCCAATAATAATTATAATTATTATTGAACGTAAGTGAATTGATAGTATATATAATAATTATTACAAGTATCTGCAATTGGGAGTAGATATTGGATCCATGTTATTGTAAATACAATTACTTGTATTATAGTAATACTACGTAATGATTCTCCTGTCTTCTCACACGCACATATCTATTTGTATCAGTTTGATTTTCTGGTTTCACCGTTTCATGTCGATGCGTCTGTGTGCAAGGTGCATTAATTAATGCTGTGCAGTTGTTGCGCCCACGCGCATGCGTAGAAAGTTCACCATCGGGGCCCGTTTAGCTCTGTATGTACAAGGAAGTCGCAAATTGGTTTTGAATTATCGCTCACTAAGTACTGTGAGAGGGTAAGGCTACGCTCAAACCTAGAGCTGGTTGATTGATGTAATGAATTAATGTAAATTTAAAATTAAATGTGCAATAGTTTCGAATTCGTTATCAATCGCACAATGGCATTAACGTGGAATGGTGATGATGATATTGTACTGCGAGATAGTAAGGCCACGTACAATCTCGATTTGGTGCATTGTAAAATCTTCGATAAAAAAAATATTAACGTGAACCAGTCTGTCGCAAATTGATTGCTAATTATAGTTCCCTAATTACTATAAACAGGTAAAAGTAAGACTATGTTTAAATTTAAGAGTTAATTTATAAATAAAAAATATTCTATAAAACGAATTAACGTACCTGCATCAAACAAAATACTATCGCAAATTGGTTTAAAATTATGTTTTAATAATGAATGAATGTGAACAAGAAAGTTGATTTTGAATTATGATTCACTAAGTACTATGAGATAGTAAAGCTACGTTCAATCCTGGAGCTGTTTAATTGATAAAATTAATTAACCTATACTGTTTTGATTCAAATGTATAAGTTGGACATTGGTTTTGAATTCGTTATCGCTCACTAAGTGCCTACTGTGAAATTGTAAGGCCAGGTTCGTACCTGTATGATTGATAAAATCAAACTATGTAAACGATCACAGAAACAATTCGCAAATTGATATTGAAATAGATATAAAATCATACTACTCGTAAAACCCGGTACCGAGGTGTGGACTCTCCTTCGAAGGAAATGGTGTATCTATTACATAGGTGTAACTATGCTATATCAGATGCAGCATCTCTGATGGGAGTCAGATCGTAGCAACTGGTCGATGGATCGTATCGGTATGTGTAACGGTACTGTATCCTATAGTACTCGCAATGTGAAGGCTACTTTATATCTTATTGCTTTAGCAGCAGTACAGCCGGAAGAAGCTTTAGTCTATGCACTGCAATGCAGTCTACCACGTAAATAATTATTCTCAATTTTTATGTAGGTGATTACGCCCTTGAAAATATAAGAATCGTATTCGCAATAGTACACTAGTGGCACCCTCGAATTTTTCGAAAAAGAAATTACAAATTCAGTGGTATAACCATTGAATTTGTAATTTCTTTTTCGCACAAGGATATAAGATACTTTATTGTTCACAAAATTAAGGGTACAAAACAAACTTAAAGTCAGCATTTTAGACCAGTTAAATTCCTACGGCTCATACTATGTTAGATTATATAACTTTACATGTAAACTTATTCGAATAAATACGTAAAACAACCTTAAAGGTTCCGATTCAATACCATAGTTTGACATTTGTGCCGTCTTTGCATCTAATTTTGGCTTCGAATAGTCTTGATTATTCCATCGTGCGTGTTCATGGATTCTATTCTATAAGTAGTTTATGCAAATCTGTGCAAGATCTCAGTCTTGTCATTGGTGAATATACTAGTTATGGAAATTATGTGCGTAAGATTATGTGCGTTAAATTCACAGACATTCAATATAGTAAGTTCAATTTCAATAGTAAGCAGACGAAACATAAAATATATTAGTGTGAGTTGATCTTTCCGTCTCTTGGGGGTTAGTGAATGTTGCTATCCCGTTAAAGACATGACGAGTTAAAAAAAAAAGACGCACGCTATGTTTTGAAAGATCGCCATTTTGCTAAGGTGCCGTTATGTACTTGTCATTGTTATAGGGACGTATTTAGGAACTTGTACATTATTTATATTCATTGTGCAATATTAAATTAAATGCTAACAATAAAATGTGTGTGGAAAACAGTGAATCAACAGTTAAATAAGTACTTATTATAATTTTTTTAAATGCTGGCTGAATAATTAAAAAAATACATTAATAGATAATAACTATAAAATAAGGCTATTAATAGTAAATAATTATAACTGCAGACAGATTCAATATTAATCAGCGTTATAAAGAGCTCATCTCCTGTACTTTGAGTGGATTCACAACAATTAAATAGTTCTAAGTATTATTTGTAATAGATTACAAGTTGTGATAATAGGAATACTACACTATTGCATTAGGATATTCCAATAATGATCGATGTGCGATTTGTTACAATGCAATATTTGTTTTAGATTTCGTTTTTTTGTGAATATGTTTTTTGTGATTATTAACTCCCTCCCTGTATTTGCGGTTGTGTGTGTGGTATTTACGTGTGTTTGTTTTGGCGTGCGTTCAAACTTCTAATGTTTAGTCTGCTTACTATATTGAATATTGAAATTGAATGTCTGTGGTTAAATTCAACAGTATTCTCGCATATGAAGCTGTAGAAAATTATCGAATTGGCATCGTCGAAAGATGTCCTATCATTTTTAAATTTTGTCGTAAGGCACAGGATTTTTTTTTACAATTAATATACAAAATAATGTGGCAATATTAATGTTTGAGTTTAATTTTCGACAAAAGAATATCTGGTGTAATGAATATAATATGAATATTTAACAAAAACTCTGAGATATGATTAGTCAGGAGGATTTCGGACTGCTGATATTTTTAGCTAATCAATTGTCAAACAATTTGATCAATAAAAATCAATCGACGCGATGTGTGTGAGTGTGGCCTTGAGTAGGGAATTGTTAAAATAAAATAATCTACAAACTAATGTATTTTATATGAGTATGTTTACTTACCCTCCGACATACTATAAAAAATCCTTCCTTCCTTGACAAATTACACACAGCCATCTAGTCTCAAACTAAGCATAGTCCGTATAATGGATACTAGATAACTGATATTATACTAAAATACATTTTTCGAAATACATACATTTAATACATAGAAAACACCCAGGCAAGACAAACAGGCATGTTCATGCACACAAATATTTGTCTTCTGCGGTGATCAAACCAGCGACTTCGGAGTCATAGTGGCCATTGCTAGTCATTCGATCACCGAGCTCGTCACAATATGGTTTTAAGTAATGATAATAATTATATAATATCATTAATAAAGCTATAAATGTCTTCTATATTTATATAAAATAAAAAAGTACTTACTCCCGGTAATTAAATCCGTTTTCCTCTTTTTTTAGGGTTCCGAACCTCAAAAGGAAAAACGGAACCCTTATAAGATCACTTTGTTGTCCGTCTGTCTGTCTGTCTGTCTGTCTGTCTGTCTGTCTGTCTGTCTGTCTGTCTGTCTGTCTGTCTGTCTGTCTGTCTGTCAAACATTTCTATGTCGAGAATGCGTGGAGGTATCAAGCTGAAATTTGAACTGTATACACAGGTCTACGGTCCCATGAAGTTAAAAAAAAATCAAACTGCTAAGTTTACGTAGAAAAAAGTTACGGCCGTTTATTCAGCAAAAAACGCATATTTCGACACACTCAAAGGAATCAAAACCTATAGGGTACTTCCCGTTGACCTAGAACTATGAAATTTGGCAAGTAACATCATTATAGACTACAAGTACAGGAATAAATCTCAAAACTATACATTTGTAAATAGATCTAAAAAAATAGGGGGTCTATATTTTTTATAGGGTGTCGAAATTTCAAATTGAAACTACTAGTTCAAATGGGGTATCATATGAAAGGGCTTGATGTACACATTGCAAAATATATATTTTTTTTTTTTCGACGCATTATTTCTTATTAATAATGAAAAATATCAAATTTAATAATGATACTACGTACCTACGGAACCCTCGGTGGGCGAGTCCGACTCGCACTTGTCCGGTTTTTTTTTCTTTCTAGAAATCATGCATATTAATTTAAAGAAGTCAATAATTATGAACAACGTAATTGAGATGACGGAAATCCGTGTCGTCAGCTCATACCTCATAAATTACCTTATCACAACTATTGACAAATTTATTGTACAAGATGTCACTCACTGTCGAATCCTCGGCGGACATCCGGTCAAACCAGAGTTAAAGTAGGCTATTCTTACTTGTAAGATTAAAGTCAAGTGCGGAGTTAAAAATAACTCTTAACACAAGATTAACATTAATTAGTTTTAATGTTTATAACTGATATGTGTGTCATACAATGTCTCCTGTCCGCTGATCTTATACAGTTTTCCTTTCAATAGAAAGTGATAGCAAGTCTGTTTGCTTCTGTGGAAGTGTGGAGGTTTTCCCAAGAGACTACAGTATGGGGTTCTTTAAGACGGGCATGAAGGGGTTTTTACGGTGCTGCTAGCGTTCATAGGTGGCGATGACAGCTTACTATCAGGCAGGTCGTATGCTTGTTTTCCAACTTAGTTGTATAAAAAAGCGCTATATTAACAGTGGGAGTGCAGATACGCAAGAGCCATACTAGTATTGTAAGTTAGTTATTATAAACATGTCGAATGAACTCCCTTAGAGGTTTTCCAGGACAGCTTTAGGATGGGGTTCCTCAAATATTGAAGACTATTTTATCGGCAAAACGCGAGTAATACCCCAAAACAATCTTGTACACTGTGCCCCAAGTGATGCACGCCTGTCTAGACTGCGGTATCTGGTTTCTATCAGGCAGGCCGTATACTTTTTTACTACTTTGGTGGTAAAAGCGCTTCACAAAAGGCGGCCTGTATGCTTATTTGTCACACGATGGTAATGAAAGCCGATATATTTTAACTGATAACAAAGAGTTTAATTGGCAGAGAGTATTTATTATGATTTATTTGTGTGATAAAAAACTAAAGAACGATATCGAATGGAAGACAAACACGCGGCTGATGTGAAGCGGAGACCGTAGCATCCGTCCTCTGTTCCGTGAGTATATATACTAATAGAATAAGAATATACAGTATCGCTCGCCTGTCGCCACCTCCGCCTCCATCGCAGCAACTTCATCCATTCTGGTAACTTTATTCACTCGCAGGAACTAGCTAAGTCAATAGGAAATAGTTATTTGGCTACTATTTTCTGGACTGTGGAAGTACTTTCCTAATCGAACATTACGCTCTTTTATGCCAGAGCCTCGTTAGTTAAATCTGCGGCGTACACCATGTGTAGGTGAGTTTTGCGTCTTTAAATATATTTAAATCATTATATCTTTAAAAAATATGGTGATGAATAAAGATCGACCTGTCACACACATTTGGGGTGTAGTGGCTCGCCACTACAATACTACTACAGGTTACAGTATAAAGATCGTGGTGAGCCGCTTACGCCTCAAATCTATATAAATATATGTATCATGATATAGATTGGATCATCATCATCATCATCAGGTCATTTTAGTCTCCACTACATGAGCAGGACCCTCCCTCGTCCGTCCCAGACAGAAGGAGGATTTGGCCTACACATAGACATAGATTGAATGTATTATATCAATTGGCCTAAGATACGAATAGCACACCTTAGAGTAACGAAGTTGTGCAGTGAGTGGGTAGTTTTATTCGATAGCCCCAAAATTAAGCGGAGTGTTTTCAGGGTTGATGAGTGTATGTGTCTGCAGATTAGGTTACCTTTGGCTATAATGATTACGATCATTAGAGCCACAGACAACCTCATCTACACACACATACCTCTCCAATAGGCATCTGAACAAAGTTCTAAAATTATAAAAATTCTCTATCAAAAACGTAAAATACATAAAACTAGAACGGTCTGCGATCTCACACACTGCACATTTGGGGTGTAGTGGCTCACCACTACACCCCAAATGTGTATGACAGCTCGATCTTTCCTCAATTTACGAAACATGTTTCTTTCGCAAAGATATTTAATTTGAAGAACCGAGTACGAACCCACGAAGTTTGGACTTATGAACCGAACACCATGTATAGTCTGGTATCGTGATTCATGATTTCCTCAAAAACGTCACAGCCTGTGCTCACAGCAATATTTTAAATCCTACTTTATCTTATATAACCTGACTGATCTTGATTCATTGCATAAAAGTATTAGTAATTCAAACCTAGACAACTTTCTACTGAAACTTGATTAAGCCATTTGCCTATATAATGGTGTATTGTAGTCATAGTCGATTTTATCGATTAAATCACTTCTATCGGCGTATTATCAGACAGTATCGATAAAAGTGAAACCGATTTTATTGTCGTGCGCTATTGTTTCCATTCAAACGGTTTTCGAATAAGCTTTGTTTAAAATGATATCTACAATCGGTGTTATTTCGTAACGTTGCAAATCCTTAAACAATTCCTAGATAGCCGGTTGTTGCCTTCTGTTCGCTTCGTAGCTGTAAATCATGATAACGTTATCTTTATTGATCATTTGGAGTCTGTTAACATTCTGCTATTTCTGAGATTATTTCGCCCGCAATCTTCCCGCAATTGAAGGGCAAAATTTAATATAATACCTTACTCATGATTTGTGATAAGTTTAAATTAGTATGTTACTCGTATTGTTTAAAAGATACCTACTAAAATGTTATGCATAGCTGGCTTGACTCCTAGCCATGTAAAATTTCTGTATGTACCAGTCGGGTTGGCTGGATGAAATCTCTTGAAGAGATAATCTCACCTTTGTATACTTGTCTGTTCACAAATTTTATGTATTTGTTGTTATGCATTACTAAAGAATACTACACAATACATATCAATAAAGAATTATAATTACAGACCACAGACATAAAAGCATTCTACTTACGGTTATTTAGGTTTTCAACAATATATACCTACTTAACTTTCATAGCAATAATATTGTAGAGGCGTGTCAAACAAAATTATTCGATTTCTATAATGTACATTCGAAGAGTTCCCAATTTTTTTTTTAAATCGCTCAAATTCTTTATAAAGAGTAACTAGAGAGTTGTCTGTTGCCAGCTTACCTAGACGATATTTTTTGTGGGATGCATTTCTCTTAATTATATCGACTTAATAATTTAGTAAGTAGCTTGAATTTAAGGACGCACATGAGTTTTTATGTCACAATCCACACGAGCGGAGCAGCGCGGCAAAAACTAGTATTTATGAGATCGCAAATGTCTAGCATAACACTATATTTACGTAATCAAAACACATTTATCATTAAAAATATGCAAAGATAGGTCGTAAACAAAACGGATAAACTATGTTAGCAGCTTGAACTCGATTCTTGATCGTGACTCGATTCCGTATTTACATATTAACGCGGGAGGAACTATGGTAGTTACTAAAGTCGAATAGTAACGATTATCGACACAATCTAGTCGAGTTGAGCCCCTCCCTGCAATCGGTTTCGTTAACAGCTTAGTTTATTGTGGTTGTTTAAATGTCTATATACAAAGTAACGTTAAAGGTCAATTTAAATGTGAATAGATATAATAGAAAGTGTACAGTATAATTAAGCTTAAATGGCGTTATTTTTAGAACTAGAAGAATTTATTTGTATTATTGATGAGCTCGTGCACTTCTCTACTAGTTTTAACTTAGTTTATTTAAAAATTCTTTCTTTTGTTATAAAATTACAATTTTATTTTAATTGACAATTTTTTTTATTACCAATTGTAAGCACGTCGTAATATATGGCGTTAATTGTTAAATTAAATGTAAAAAAATACTTAGCTGTAACGTGCAATAAACGTTTTTTTTTTTAGTCAAAGAATGGTCCGTGATCTTCTGAAAATTTAACAATTATTTTCTAGGCAGCTTGTATAACAGAGCAGATCAAATAAAACTTACATGCGCAGTAATGCGCATGCCCCACGTTCCTTTGTATATTTCTACAATTATGTGTCGAAAGCATCTTATTTTAAATACAATCGCCTCATCGTAAATAATCATCTAATCCCAGAGACCAGTTCTCAGCTAGGCGACTTAATTTCACGCAAATCGATTCCCAGCACTATTACGAGAGCCCTCAATACTTCGAGTAACTTAGGCTCATAGCGTCGTACCCGACGTTAATACTGCGTGCATTTAATGCGTAAGACGGTATCTGAGGGCTGTTTACATCTTCAGAGAAATTTAATACAGAATTCAGAACATCAACAATGATCAAGCTAAAACTTAATTACTGCATATTTCGAACGAATTTCTAAGTTATACTAATAACTGAAGAAATATTTATTTACATGTCAGATTGTACTTATAATGTTTTGCGAACAAATTACACATTTAGGTGTGTAAGTGGCTCGTAATCGTCGCAAATCCAAATCAACTGCACGTAGTACAACCTGCTGATTAATAATAATTTACTGAACCGATTATGCTGAAATTTGATACACATGAATTTCAATAATAGCCCAAACAAGCAGTGTAACTAAATTAATTTTAAATATGAAAGTCACCCTCCACAGAAATATGAATATATTTTTTGTGGAAGTGTACTTTTAGGGTGTAAATTAGAAAATAAAAAATGTTTTAGAAACTGTACCTTGTGGCATATCAAATCAAAGCTCTTGATGTGACGTAAACAGAGAAAAACCATAGACAACTTGATAGTTTCCATCGCATACACACAAGAAAAACAGCAACTTATGCCATCATCATATTATAAGGAAATGTCAGATTGATTTTTTGTTTCGCGTTACATATTGGTTTATTTTTTTTAAGGTAAAGCACAATAATGTGCGAAGCAGTTATTATAATAGCGCTACGTAAATTCTACGACATTTTCTATCACATCTTCGCTACACTAAACCGGCATCTATTAAACGTATGTTGTGTCTATGCGATAAAGGTTCTTAATTAAATATGTTTAAATGTCGAATTTCAAATTGTTCTGACAGGAGTTTAAATTTAAAACAATATAAACTTGTTTGTATGTGTGAACTGACCTCGATCAACACTGAAGTGTTATTCCCAAATATATGGGCTTTTGTCGCACCGCCTACGTCGAATCGCGTCCGGACGGGCGTGTAATTCGTTCGATTGGATTGCCACAACGAAAATTTTATCCATTGAAATCCTTCCGCGGCCCGAACATTGATATCGAGTCGGGTTGTTTGTTTCATCCAGGATTTTTAAATTTCGTTTGAGTGATTTTATGCTTGTACAAGTATAAAATCAGTGAAACGTTTATTTTTGGAACTTTATTTCTGTGAGTGACATAACGTCCAAATTATATTCGCTTTATTTTTTTTAGTCTCGATATTTTATTTTTTTTTGTTTTCATGCTCGTAAAATATTAGTTTAGGTTAGACGTAAAGTTATTTGCTTTGACGTGTTATCTTATCTTAGAGTGGGTCCAGTGCTGCAGCACCGGTGACACGTCGACCCTGAGTGTCTGGAGACATGTTGCATGTACTTCAGTGCGCTGCTTATTGAGAAGAGCCTGTAGTCCAGCTCTGTGTATGCCCTTCCTAGGATTTCCATTCGTTTGCCGGCTAGGGAAACGCTTTGACGTACGTTAGAAGTCATAAATCTGGCAAGTCATAGATACGATAGATGTTTAATAATGGTATTTTTTGTAAGCTCTTGTTCAATAATCCCCTTTATCAAATTCTATTCGCAATTTTGATTATTAAGTCGTCGATGTCTGAGGTACTTTAGGTTTTCTGTGTGTGTATGCGAAAAATTTTGTTTGTTTTTCACCAGAAATTCATTTTGAATTTTCAGCACACCCTTATTTTTACCGTTAAGATTCGATAACGCGAGTTTACCGCAGTTCAGACTTTTACTGTAACGTGTTTACGTTTATTTAACTAGATAAGACTCAAAAATAATTGTGGATGATGTAAATAATATCTGTTCTTTATCGATATATTATTTACACATAAAAACCAACCAAAGTGATTTATGGATGTGTATTTTGATGCATAACGCAAACATAAGAAAGTTTTTACATCTTATCTGTCTAAGCTTTGTTAGCAGACATTTGTTAGGCAATAAAATTATAAAAAAAAAACACACACACAGCAAAATTGACAAGACATGTGAAAGTTACGACACTATGATAACGCGAGTTATTCTGAGATCCCATCGCAAAATCATCAACTTCACGGATTATAAACTACGTGCATTAAATGGATTATGATTCTAATACTCCTGTCCTTCCAAATTGCTGCTAGAAGTAGTTTACCTCGCGCAGTAATACGTTTAATTAGAATAGAAAGTATCCGTATAGGAAATGCTATGAAGGTTAAAGTTAACCACAAGTTTGCGGAATGTTAGAGGACATGAAAATTATACTCAGTATGCCTGTTTTCTTTATTACCACTAAGGTCTCGTTTTTTATACCAATAAAGCAGCCTCTGGACGCGTGCAACACCATGGGCATTACTTGGGCGTTACCGACCCAATAAGAATCACTTACGCCCTTTTTGAAGGACCCATGTTATGTTATTCTTTTCTCTTGTTACTTTAAAGTAACGTCTGCCTGTCTGTTTCTCTCGCGGGCCAAGTTTGTACCACGCGCTCAGTAGCTCGCGCGTTCTTTTTGAAAGTGTTTACTTTATCACACGACGAATATTTATTTAATTTAAAAATTGACGACCTCATCTAGACGCACGGGTTATAACAATTATTTTGATATATTTTTGATTAATTAAAAGTAAACGAAACAGGAAACAAACGAGAAATAGTTTTGAAATCGCTCTATGTTCGCGATTTTTTCTATCGAGCAAAGTAAAGTAAAAGTTTTTCCAGTACTTAATTAACTTAATTGTTATTGATTAAAACTGGTTTAAAAACCCGAAATTACGTACTTACGCTGCGCTATTCATTGAAGTCGAAATATTACGGTGCAATCATAGTCTATTTGGAAAGTTTAAAGAAACAATATTTTACATACAAACTCTTCAAAAATTTTAACGCACATGTTATTTATTATAAGAATTTACTTTCGCGAATGCGAAATCAACATTATTATTTCTAAACTTGAATGTTATTTAACTCACGATTGTTAAAAAATTACAAGTTGTGAGGTTTTATCCGTAATTTTAGGCAATCATTTTTGAATCTTATTTAATATTTTACTTTTTTATATTTGTTTTACTTGTGCGGTGAGCTTATCGATTTCATAATGAAATTGGATGCATAATAGATGCTAGCTTATTATGGATGCGGCTTCTGAATACAGTGCATCCAACGAAAGAATGCGATCCTGACGGCAGGATAGAAGATCTATCTGCGGGACGTGTATATCACACGTCTCGCATCTTCTAACCTATAATAGAAAGTGATAGCTATAGGTCAGACATATCTAACTGACAGTTGTACAAAATGTATATGTATATAGATATAAAAATGTATATAGATACGAGGGCGGAAAATATATAATTGCAAACGAGTTGACGTCAATGTCACTCAATGTGTTCGTTATTGATTCCCGCCCAACTATCACACGACGTTTTTCGATACAGTTATAAGAAAACATGTAACAGCTAACCTCACCTGCACGTGGTGCACCCTGCTATCTGAATAACGAGGCCCTGGCGAAAGATAGGTAGGGCGAGTATAATTGTAAGCGGGCAGAATACTGGACTATTGAAGTACTTCTACCTCACAAAAGACTGCAGTTAAAAATATATTGTTGTGTTCCTGCGAGTGAGTAACCTCACCAGGAAGGAAGCAGTTGCTGCGTTGGAAGCGCGGGTGGCGGCGCACGGGTTACATTTCATATTGTGTGCGTTTATATGGCTACGGTAACGGCTTTATATCAGGTTTAAATAAAAAAAAATCTTTAAGTGCTTTAGATATCAGCTATAATTAATTTGTAAGTAGGTATAACTCTCACTACCAAACACAAATCAGTAAAGACACTTATGGTTATTGATATATGTCATCATTTATAATAATATTTTCTAATTTTATTATGTTACAGCCAATTAATATCAATAATCTCTTTAGAAATCCTCCCAATAACGATGTACTTACAACTTCCAGATTTACCTAAATATCATGCAGTAAGTTATCTTCGTAGTGATAGTATACGTAGGCACAGTGATGATCTTTGTGGCTCATAGAACATAAAAAAATATGATAATTGGTTATATCTCTCAATCATTGGAGCTCCCGTTCGTGCTTCATAACCGCCCTTTATATATTACTAGCTGTTACCCGCGGCTTCGCCCGCGTTGTCCAGGGGTGCAGGATTATCCGCTGGGTCAATCTAAAGATTGTCTGAATTTCGTTGAAATCGGTCCAGCCGTTTCGGAGTCTATACGGAACATACATACATACTTTCTCTTTTATAGGTATAGAAGATTTATTCTACTTCGGGTGGCAGAAAAGCACGCGGTCCGCCTGATGTGAAGCGGTTACCGTAGCTATACTAATGCTCGTAACATTCTAAATTACTCGCACGACGCCAGCCCCGCTGCAGCAACTCCTTCCTTTCTGGTGACCCCCCTCACTCGGCAAGAACACAACATCCCTCAAGGGAATTGTTAATTGTTATTGTCAATCGGGGAGCTTACAAATACGCTGTACGCTATCTCTCTTATGCCAGAGCCTCTTTCGCTAATTGGTAGGATCCACCACGTGCATGTGATGTGGGTTTTGGCTCTAAAATTTGATAACATTCTATGAAAGAAAGAATAAACTTTTCATTCTTACATAATAACATATCTTCATCACACACAACACATAGAGGCATCACAAACAAGCAATATATATTTCTATGCTTGGTTAAAAACAAGTACCTACATAGGTAATATTTTATTAAAATTAAAATCTTTTAATACCATTTTACAAAATTCATTGCGTAATTTCTTTTAATTCAAATTAACTTCAAAATTTCTTGCATGAACAGCAAATGATTCTAATCTGGCGATTATTAAAATTAACATACTGTCTGATATATTTAAAATGTATATGAAATAGAACATTATAAATAGCAAACAACGAGCCTATTAATAAACGAATTCGCAAAGGTTTTTAATTACCCATACGTTATTATTATCGCCCGGGGTGTTTCTCGTGTATTGCGAATTAAAAAATAGTGGAATAATTAATGAATTAATTAAAATTTAAATACTAATCAAGTGATCAGCGGGCATCCATTAAAAAGAGAAAGGATTCGTCTTAATTCTCTCGAAACATAACGAGACGAAATAGAAACGTCATATGGATTTATGCTTTTAGAAATTGGTATGACAAAACTAGTCGAATGCAAAAAGCATGTTATGCCAATTTTTTAGTATTGAAGTAATTAATTTTGAAGTAACGATTGAAATTTAGTTCGAGTTTTGACGTCTTCGTGTCATTACATACTCACAAAGTCGTTACTCATGATTAATATTTTTGGTATTACGAATTAAACTTACATAACATGATTTAAATAAAATGTTTCGAATTTATAATGTAGTTGGCTTTGACAGCTGTTTAAATAAATAAAACAAATAAGTGAATATGTTAACATGTTGTTCCGAAACTGAATGAGTTACTAAAACTAATGAGTTCAGAACGTTTAAAACTAAGCTGTATGACTATCTGTTAGAAAATACATTTTACTCAATGAATGAATATTTTGACATTCGATAATAATTGTATTTAATTTTAATTTATACACATATCAATATAAACAATATTATGACATTAAAAATAAAAATATTTAAGCAATAATAATAATTATTGCTTAAATATTTAATGTAATAATAATTATAATTTAAAAATGCTGAAATCTATATTTGTATGACCTATGAAACAAAATTTGTATGCCTGTTGGCGAATTACAGTTGAACGAAATGTAATTTAAGACCTTGTAATGAAACCTGTAATTTACAAATAAAATTTATCTTATCTTAAAAAAAAAAAAAAAACTTTTTGTTTACGGAAACGCACTAGTAGAAGATATATGTGCGGAATTCAAACAAATCCCAGTCAAAGGTAATTTTAAGGATCACAGTTACTTTTACTTATACTATGCTATAACATATTATTGTTATACGATTATAAACTAATGTTATAATACACTATATAACAGCTGGTACTAACCGGCTGGACCGGAATGATAGCATTCATTATTATCATTCTGTTCCAGCTTAAAATACACAAGTTTGTTACAGGAATCAGCTGTTTTCTAGAGAACATAGTTATCTACAAACACCGGATTAGAATACAAAGAATATTATTCATGAGCTTACCCTTTGCTGCTAACGCAGCATCTCTTTATTTCTGGCGATCTCACCCGTCCACAGGTAAAACAATCCTACAGGTAGTGTTATTTGGCTGTAGTCATAGAGTTACTACCCCAGTAGAGCGTGAGATGCTGTACAGAGCTTTGTTGTGCCTCTTTTGCTAAGCTGGGTACACTACACTTAAGATGGTGGTGAGGCGATTATACCTCGAAATTTATATTTGTTTAGATGTAAACAACACATAGTGTGAAAATGAAGAGGTGCCAACTTTGCAAAATTTGAATATTATTCGAATGCAATAAATCAAAAATATTCGAACATTTACATGCCCTAGTTGGCACTTCTACATTCATGTGCCAAGAGAACAACCTCTTCCCTAACACTCTCCCTCCCTCCTCCAACAACTCAAAAATATGGTCATTTTCGTCTAAAATCCTGGTACGCCATTTACATCCCTATACATATTTTAACATCATCATGCGAATATATTATTGTTATTTAGCGCGCTGTGCAATATCCACTCAGTAGTCGAAATCATTGCAAAATCGACTGTCGATACTAATCTCATTCCATACCATACTTAGATATGGTTTATTGCGAGCTGTCAATGTTTATTAAGAAGGAAATAAAAATTGAGGTAATACCAAGCCGTGGTTCTCACCATTCACTATGTAATCTGGTTTTGAAACCAATAACTTTTAAAACAACTTAGTGTCAATTTTAAATGTATTTTTTTATTGGACCAATAGCGTCTCTATATAACGGAATGTATCAGCATAAGTTTCCATGTAAAGTACAAAATGTGTAATCATGTAGATGTTTCGTCACGTAACTTGGACTTGCAAATATTGGATTAATATTCGAATAATTAAAAATATATATATATACATTATCAAACCCACATCAAAGTAAAATCGAATGTAGTGGTCAAATTAATCTTTGGGAATTTTCCACTACAGCACATGTGTTATTGGCTGAAAATTCGTCATGTGAACTAAGTTCCTTGTTTATCATCATGAATTCAGTCAAACGACACGACATTCATAATGTATGAAGGTATGTGTCAACGCAGAAACCCTACCGCCTAAGCTGAAGCCGATTCCCATCGAAAATTTTGATCCCCAAAGATATGTATTAGGTTTGAGTTATTGACAAATATTTTTAACTTTGTCGATACAGCTTCGTGGTTTCTTCCAACTAAGCTAAACACGATTGCCACAAATTTAACGTGAAGTTTGTTTTCGCGTTCAAAAAATCCGGTAGTAATCGGCTTCAGCTTAGGCGGTAGGGCCCCTGACCGAGAATAAACGCTCCATCGCCTGCACTCGTATCTGTCTGCGCTTACCCTTTTTCTCAAAAAGACCAAAACATATTTACCATTCTATACGCTCTTAATGCGCTCTTAAATAACAACACAAGAGTACTGTAACATTATAATCAAACGTTGACCTATAGATAATAACAGCGATGGGCGATAAGAAAGCTATCGTCCGACAGATACCCGATCGACTGACACGATATTTCGGCAGCAAAAAGTGACATTAAATACTACACGAACAAAAGGAGTGAAAGTGTAAGCCGCCTTCTCTAGCGACAATGATATTCAAGCTTAGAATGTTTAGAACAGGAGGCGGTATTTACATTGCCTGCTCGTTGAAGTATAATATCGTTTAACGCCCACTTACAAATTGTGTCTGCAGACTGGAATTCCCTTTCCTTTATCATCTTTGATAGAAATAGTAACATTATGGAGGTTTTACGTTCTATTGACAAATTACTGAATCGCTCTGGTCGGAGAGACTTATTTATTAGTCTTATTTCAATGATTCATCTACGGCAAACTATTACCCATCCAGTTTTTTGGAATATAGTCATACTAGGTGCTGTCTGATCATGGGAATTTTCTAATAGCCCTCTAAATATTCGGACTTCCAGAGAGGGTACCGCAGCCGAAAGACGCTTCGAACGCCAGGTTATCATTAGCGCATTGGCAACTATCTAAAATAGTTAATTGATTCAAGTGATAGTCATATTTTGCGGAAGAGATATTTACAGGCAATTTGATCTACTAATTTGATCTATTTAGTAATTGTTCTAACCATCAACATCTACAGATCGCCTGAGAATGCCTCGCGCAGAGGCGAAAAACGTGTATCAGAGACGACCACGGCAGTCGGGGCGGCAGCAGTAGCATGTTTCTTCTTTTTCAGATGTTGGAAATTCGCCGAGACGACCACAGCAGCTGCAGCAGAGAAGACCAAAGCAACCACGGCAGTCGAATGCAACTACTTACGGTAGGGGGTGAGTGCCGGCCGGCAGAAGTTTGCATGAAGTAATTAGTGGCGGGAGGACCCAAAGTAGTGTAAATCAAATTGCCTGCAACTATCTAAAATATCATCACTGTTTTTTTTAACTATATCGCTGTAGTATCCTAGGAAAATCTGAAATGCCTAGATATACCAGGAGAAATACATTCCATCACTGAGCAACCAACTTCCATCCATTCAACAAGAACACTACTACTCTCTAAGCTTCTGAATCGAACCCGCGAGCTCGGAGTCGAAGTGGCCATTGCTAACCATTTGACCACCGAGCTCGTCAAATGTCGCGTCGTTTACTACTACATAAACAATGACGTGCAGAACGTCATACAAACTGTTCCTGATTTGTCTCGGAGGGGAGGTGAGGTTGACACGAGAGAGCGGCAGGGAGTGGGCATACTGTACGGAGTACTATTACCTGTACTGTTGTTAAAATCAAACTTGCATCTAGTAGGCACACCCCCAATATTGTGAAAATTAGCCACCTTACAACCAGATATACAGAAGACGTTGTTCACCATCATCCAGACCAACAAGTCGACCTCGGTAGTCGAATGGACTACCGAGGTTGACTTGTTGGTCTGGATGATGGTGAACAACGTCCACCTCAAAAGGCTCCGAAACACGCAACGACTTCATTATAAACACTTCTAGTATCAATCCTATTATACGCTTAGAATTGTTGCAAAATGGCTGTAAAAACGTCGAGAGCCAACCTATTGAACAAATGCGAAATTCTGTCACAATAACCACGTAATCTATTAGAAACTTGACATTTAGTATTTAAGTAAAAACTTGAGAATTTCTGTTTTGCTTCGAGAAAACAGATTTCTTTTTTATGAAACATCTGTGCTATTGTATTCTTCACGCAGATCATAGTAAAACGATCGGACTGTCAAGTTTCTTACTAACAGATCAGACTATTATGTCTATAGACAGATTATGTCTTGATGATACCATCTAATTACCTTTCCCCCGGAGTATGTTCCGTGTTGACGACCTGCGTGCGATGCGGCAATGCAAAAAAATAATTTCATTGATTGTGCAATTTGTGCAAAATGTGTTGTTATCCGGCGTTTAAATGCTATTCTCTAGTAAAATCCCGGCAAAAATAGCACATCCCGGATTTAAAAAAAAACGACGGCAGTGACATCCCTAGCGGGAATAGGTACTTACAGCGCTATTTGTGGTCATCCTTTGTAAATTTTAAGGCCTAGATAGGCAGGCTAGTATTAAAAATAAAAATTCAATTTTTAATACTATGTCGGGTGGCAGACAAGAGTATGGCCCGCTTAATGTAAAGTGGTTACCGTAGTATGCTCGGAAGCCCAAATATGAAATATTGGTCGCGCGCCGCTAGCCTCGCTGCCAGCGCAGCAACTTTTTCCTTTCTGGTGACTTCACTCACTCACAGGAACACAACAGCCCTCAAGAGAATTGTTTTTTAGCGGCGGTATTTTATGATGAGATAAGCTTAGTAGATAGACTAGATGTACTAGTACTTCCCCAGTCGGGCAGCTTACAAAACACGCCATGCCCTACCTCTCTTTACGCCAGGACCTCGTCAGTTAGCCGAATCCACCACGTGCAGGTGAATTTCGCTTTAGTTTAAAGATGTTGATGAACCACTTACACCAGTGTATTGGCCAGTGCAACTAAATCTCAAAATACGATTTCTTAATTAAACCGTGGACATTACCTAACCTTTTGTTTTTATATTGTGTTTCGAGGCACCAAAATTTTCTCTCCCAAATTCAATAATTCGACCATAAAGCCAGTATACATAGCGGAAGGTATATTAACTTTATGACCTTGACCATTTTCACAATGCCTCGCAATTTCAAAATTTTCTGTTTCTACTTCAAATGTATTGTTTTTAATAATAACTTTGTTTTTTTCTTCTCACTCAATATAAAAGATACAATAACCTCCTCCTTTTTTGAAGTCGGTTAAAAATAGAGTAGAACTCAATTGGCAATATATACACGTAACAAATTGCCTCTTTGTTTTAACCTGATTTCATGAGAAGCTGGAGCCTGAAGTAGGCTTTAGGAAGCCTGTTCTACACAGGTCGGCAGATGTTTCTGGCGACATGTACAACAGGCGACATGTAGACAGACAATATGACGACTGTAGTATAGGCTTCCATTAAGGCCATGCCAGCAAAATCCTGTCTCGATACGACCGGCTGCTCGGATTCTAGTGAGAAATTTCTGAAGCCTACATTCAAGTTTCTAGTCGTTCAGGCTAAGATATATGCCAGCCAGGCTCCTCACTTCCACTTGATTTTCAGGTTTATAATTAAACAGTATCGTAGTAATTGGCATATTTAATGGCGGTGATTAAAACTAATTGATACGACTATTTAGACCATATCATTTATTTATAAGGAAATTTATGTTACGTTGATCAGGATTTCTCTAATTAAACATGGATAATTTGAAACCAATAGTTGTTATTCAAAGCTGGAGCTTTATTCAGCTGGTGGAATGAAAAATAAATATCGACTGGAAGATGAACTTTTGCCTGACTAGGAATAAGAAATAAAAAAGAAATAAAATATTCTTCTGTATCTATAAAAGGCCATCGTTTAGCACAAACCACTGGACGGATCGGGTTAAAATTTGGCATACAAGGAGCATTCAGACTCAATTCAGACGTAGATATCGGTGAAAGGATTTTTGACCGTGATACAAAGTCGCGAGCGCAAGCAAGTATGATTATTCAGAAACACCGCTGAGGGATGGTGATTCCACAATTTCACTTAATTAAAAAATGTCTTAAGAAACGTATGTACTAAGCTTAACTAAACCCGGAAATTCGTACAGGTACGCCATGTCAATACTCATTATTGTAAATCGTGCATTATTGGCATCACGGTCACATATTTGGGAGGCTTATGTCAGTGCAGATCATTTACAATTGATGTACTTACTGCGTAGCTCTATTTTTTATTAGTTTCAATGTGGTCAAAAAGGCCGACTTAATAATTAGGGTTTATGACTATGTCTAGGAGATTATTTATTTATTCTGAATGATGATTTGAACAACGAATGTTCGAGATTTTGAATTAAGTTTTAGTCCTAATGTTTAAAATTGGTTTAATTTAAGTTTGATGTATAATTTTATTAATTTGAGCTTTGTTCCTCTACTTATTATAATGTTTTTCTAACTGGGAGTTTAAAATTAGAAAATAATTGATGATTATGTACTTAATACATTTTTGTTTGTAAAGAAATATATATAATACAAATAAAACACCCAGACCATAACAAGCAGACGTGTTCATGCACACAAATATTTGTCATGTGTAGAGATCGAATCCGGGAAAGCGACAAGTGACAAAAGACTATAGACAACAAACAGTGTTCTGTCAGATGACACTGCCATGCTGAACCGCGTGGTGTTTCTTCATGCTTCGACTGAAGGACACCATGTTGTAGGAAGGAGGAAACATGTGCCAGCAAGGCGTTCCACTTTTTAATGATGGTAATCTGCTTACACCCCACGCTTACGCTGATGATAATATGAGGATAAGTAACTGTTACAAAACTTATGCACCATTAGGTACATTGCGCATAACGTAACATTTTCTTGACCGGTTATAAGGTTATAAAGATAAGGTTTATTACAACGATAGACCTAGTATTTTTTGCATTACAACTATTTTGCAGTCTCGTCTGCATTTTAATGTTTGTTTACGTAACGAAAACAAAATTATTATTTTTGACTTGGGGAGTAAGCTGGTGAATGCATGACGAGATCGTTACGAAAAGTGTGATCGGGCAAGGCGAAAGGAAGTAGAGAGAGAGATATAAGCACGCTCTTTTTTTTGTGACTTTAATAGCAATATTTTCATCCAAATTGAAATTACAGATCTGCTGAACGCATCTGGTTGTATCGATAATTAAATGTATCGGAACGATCGATGTTTTGTTTGTGTAAGTTCCGATCGGCCGCGCCCGGCCTCGCCCCAAGGCTTAAAGGAAGTCTCATCCGGCCAGCAGACGTTTAGGGCCGCGAAAAACCTACAAAACGAAATTAATTCCACCGTAGCGCACCATCAAACAATTTAAGGTCACCTCTCATTGACACGACGATTAAACATTTTCTGCGTCTGTCAATTTTACTTTTTTTTTCATCCGATTCGAAATGCATTGACAGGTATTTACTGTTTCTGTACACTCCATAAATTATTTTTTAAAGATCGAACTTCGAAGGTTAGGTCAGCAATTTGGTTTAAACTATTAAGTATTTAATGTATGTTTTGCTCGAAGAAATGTAACTTAAAATTTCCTACGTTTGGTTATTGTTGTGGTTTAATAATCGATTTAGCATTAGTTTTACACCAATATATATAATATTATACAAGTTAACTTATGTAATACCTATAGAAAAAAAAACTGTTTTTTTCTAATATACGTAAGTACTCCTATTTTCTGTTGTTCCATTATTTATGTAAAAAAAAATCATAGTATATTATATTTTTAGGATATAAATAGCTTACCATCATAATTGTCATTTTAGAGAACCAGTTAATTTTGTCCTGCTCGCGGTGTGTCCTGCCGATTAACAAAAGGACGATTAAAGAAAAGCGACAGCTAATAACAACCCGCAACTTCTTGTAGGGATACGGGTCCCTTAATCGAAGTAATTTGGAGAGTTCTCCACCATGCTACTCAATTGCGGATTGGTGGAGGTCAGTGTTTTTTACAAGACGTCCAAAGGCTACAGACTTGATTTAACTACTGTTTTTTTTTTAATACCACGTTGGGATGTAAGTGGGTCACCACGATTTTAGCGTATTTGTAAGCTACCAGACTGGGGAAGTACCTCCACCTCATAGAATACCGCAACCAAATATCCCTTCAGGGTTGTTGTGTTCCTCCGAATGAGCAAGGTCACCAGAAAGAAAGGAACTGCAGCATTGACAGCGGGTGGCGGCACGCGAGTGATATTTCCTATTGCTAACGTTAATATGACTCTGGTAGCCGCTTCACATTAAGCGGGCCGTATGCTTGTCTCACACTCGACGTGATATAAAAGAAAACGTCGAGTGGCAAACAACTATTACGCTTTCCTACCTCTCTTTGTGTTAGAGCCTCGTCATTAAATTACAACACTACAGCCGAGACCGACGGCTTAACTTGCCTTTCGATGTAGGGAGAAGTTCAGGACAAATGAACCTATCCATAGACCGGCTGCAGTCGACGTTACTTATTTTTTTCAATTAGAAAAACGCTACCGATAATGATATGTTATAAGAATGATATTTGGTCGCGCCGTGCCGCATTGCGCCGTTGCAGTGCCCCCCCGTGCAGTCTCACCTTTACCGCAAATAAATTAATCAGCTTTATGTTTCCCCATTTGCCTCAAATTGATATCAGACGTAGAATTACACCTGAAAATCAATTTACGTAAATATTGCGAGTTACATAAATTCTATTGAACCTGTTTTTACTCTGTGTAATTTGTTACGTGATGCCATTCAGCCTTTGTTATCGGAACTACGCAGTTCAGTTTCGTGAGGTTGCGAAACTATTGCCTTTACAAAATTGTTTTTCTATTATGTTTAAGTAGACGCTGTCAATCGTGTCCTATTTTTTTATTACTTCGGGTGCCAAACAAGCGTGCGATCGGTCTGTTATAAGGTAGTAGCAGCTTATAAAGATGTTTACAATAATAGGAGTGGTGCCCGTTGATAGCCCCGCTACTAACGTATCTCCTTACGTCTAACGATGTCTCTCATTCTTCGCATATATGAAAAGGCTGGCACTGGATCGGCGACCTAATGGTGTTGCTGATTTCTTAGATGATTACTTTCCATCAGGTGACTCACATGTTAGCTTGCCCCCATATACATATATATACACATAGGAGAGGGGCAAGCGAGCGAGATATAAATATTATATGGTTGCAGTCTTCTATGAAATGGAGATACTTTCCCAGTTGGGTTCGATGTGACTTCTCTGTCGTCATAGCCGCGTTTGCAAATCACAGTATTCGGCATGGTACACCAAACGCAGGTAGGTTGGTTTTGTTTAGCTACAAAGACTATCATGAGCGACATATCAAAGAATTATTCGCAAAATCTTAATTTATTTGTTTAGAAATGGGTCACATGTCCTATTTTTAACTATGTGTTTTGGCCGACTTCTAATTTTGAGCTAAACTGGGGGCTTATTCTGAAATGAATTCGGACGAAATTTCAGTATTTTTAGATCCTAATATCTGTTAATTGGGTCCGCAACCTTTCTAAAATTTACTTGGAAATAAAACAAACGTGAAGTATTGAGTTTTGCTTTGTTTGTGCACACAGTGTGTTAGAAAAAAATCTGAGCTTTTAGCCGGAACTTTGGATAACTTAGGTATTCAGTTCACAAACGACTTGAATAAGACTGAAGAAAATTTCGAATAGAAATTCTCTGGAACAAACAGATTTTTGAAACAATATAAAAAACGTTTAATTTATCCATCTCAAATCATCAAAGCATGCTTGTTGTATTACGCAAACAATAATATGAAACAAACCACGAATTATGTTGAAATGGCACAATAATCCGCTTACGCTTCTAACCCGGTCACTAATTTCTGCCCATACGAGTATCCTATTAGTCTCCAAGCAAAATAAGCACAATACAGTAGAAAGCATTGTAAATTACATCATTTAATCACCCAGTTCGTTACCAGTACGCTACTGGTCGGGAACCGCAATTGCAATCGCTGAAGGCGAAACTAGACGCCTGGAATTAATGGCTGTCTCATTACTGGGCTCAAGTGGCCCGCTTCTGGTATGTAGTGTGTTGTTGTAGAAATGCCATTGTGTGCCTCTTGGATACAAATTGAAGAGCGGTAGTGAACATCGTATTTGTAAGCTGCCCGACTTGGGAATTACCTCACAGAATGCCGCCGCCAAATAACAATTCCCGTGAGGGTTGTTTTGTTCCTGAGAGTAAGTGAGGTGATCAGAAAGAATACGAGTTGCCTTAGCATCGGGGCTGGCGTCGCGCGAAATATATTTCATGCTGCAAGCGTTAATATGGCTATGGCAACCGCTTCACATCAGGCAGGCCGTATGTTAGTTTGCCACCCGGTTATAAAACATACGAATCCGGTCCCATGACTAACAAATTATAGGCTTGTCAGCCAGTCCCCGAGGTACCCTGATCCATACAGCCGGACCCGGGTCGGGGAGTAGCAGTAGTCGCTCGCAGAACAGCAAAAACACAATCTCGTCGAGTCATTTCCGATTTCTGGCATTTCGGCCTCTTGTTGTGCAGAGAAACGTTTTATATTGCTTCCCCAATCCCCGCTAACTGCTATATCCGGTAACCCATTTATTTTTTTTTATTTTTTAAGTTTTTGTGTGCTGATGCTGAATCACGGCACTTAGTTAACCATTGTCATTTGCGATGTCACATTGATATTTTATCAGATAGGGCTTCAAATAACAAATTTTATACATGTCGTTGCTAAACGAGAACTGTTAATGTAGCTACTGAAATTCCCACATTACGGAATATATTATTAGGATCCAAATATTTAAATGGTTTACCGAAAGTGCACCATCGGCAGCATAGACCCATTCCAGCTAAACGGCCGGTCGTTTGTCTCAGCTACAGATGTTCATGATTTATCCACAACCGTCCGGAGACGTTTGGAGATTCGTCGGCCCGCAGTGAGGTGCATAGCGTCTGGTACAGTTCGAAGAGTAAATATCTTTACTTTTTTGCCTTGCCGTAACATTTTTCTTAAATTCAAATATGTGACATTTCACTTCACGAGGACTGCGATGAAATGCAATTGAAGGGTGAGTGAGAAGTAACGTTGTGACCCTTTTCTGTTAGGTGAGTCATACGACCACGCCTCGTTACGTGTTTTTATTCCATTAAAATTCAAGTCAGGCTAGAAAGATTACCATGTTGTATATTTGTTTGGCACCTTATTAATATAAAAAAAACGAGTGTGCTTTAGATCACGCAACTGAAGTAAATCTTCTTTAGCTCTACTAACTTGTATCTCCCTCTCAACTTCTGTTCGCCGTTTCCGTAACGCTTTCGTCACGCATTCACCAGCTTACTCCCCAAGTCAAGAGTGCGTAAAGAAGTTTTACTGTAAAAAAGGCCAGTGGCCTTCGGGCTGTTTGGAATCTGGACACTTCCAGTACTCATAATGAAGCAGCATAGCGGAGTATGCTCAAATCCCTTTCGATCTCCGTAGATCTCCGTAGCTGTGCGATGATACACACATTGGATTGGTAATAATACCACACAGACGCATACAATAACATGCTATTTATTTGTAGATTTTAGCAACTCTTGCAACGTTAGCTATTTACTCTCGCTATTGGTAAATATATTAGGCATACAATAATGCAGCGGACTGTACCAAATGCACTGCGATTTATTGGTGTTGCGATTCTTGTATGATTTGTCGACACCATCTACCTGATAACAAGGAATACCATGTTTATTTATAGATCAAGATAAAAAGATTTAGCTCGGGCTCTCTAGAGACGGTTATGGCGGAGTATCGTTGAAAAAAAATAATGTGCCGTTGATAAACATTCCAGATTTATAATATTTTGCTTTTCAATATATATTCATATTCGTATTATCTTAGGAGGTTAAGGAATTTCCTGACACTAGATACCAAAGTTGCGCTGGCTCAATCATTACTCTTTCCTATCTTCGACTTAATTCCTGTTATCTTGACCTTACTGAAGATCAATTTAACAAACTTGAGCGTCTTCAAAATCTTTGTATCCGATTCATATTTGGATTACGCAAATATGTCCATGTCTCCGAATTTCGCACTCAGCTCATTGGCTTCCTATAAGACTTCGCTGCAACTGGCATATAGTTTCCCTTCTGTATTCTATCCTTTTCAATTCGTCTACACCTAACTACTTAAAATTTGTATTCCATACCGAGACGCAAGGTCGTGCGTTACGTAGTACTCTTCCCCTTCGCCTTAAAACGCCTACTCACTCTAACCAATTCTATTCAAAGTCATTCTCGGTTCAAGGGGGTCTTTGGAATGCTCTGCCATTAGATATTCGGAACGCACAAACTCTTACTTCCTTTAAAACTTTTGAAAGCTTATTTATCTAAATAAGTTTTCAAAAGTTTTAAATCAGTCTAATTGTCTGCATTTGTTCCCTGTATATAATCCTATAGCTTAAGCACCTGTTTTTCTCTTCTTATGTCTCCTCTTCTTCATCATAATCATCATCAGGTCATATTGGTCTCCATTACTGGAGCGACCCTCTCTCGTCCGTCACAGACAGGAGGATTTGGCCTACACTCCCCACGCTAGCCAGACGGGTTGTGGAGATCTGATTGATATTTGATAATGTATTTCCCTTAGTCGCCTTGTACGACATCCACGGGAAGAGACGGAGTGATTCTATTCTAGTCTGCCGGAAACCACACGGCCAAGGTCTCCTCTTCTTACTTAAACGGTAAAGAAATAAGAAGAGGAAACATAGATAAAGTATATTCATTAACTTTTTATTTCATGCAAACAAATGTTTGACTTGTGCGGGGATCGAACGCGCACCCTAGGAGTCAAAGTAACCATTACTAGCCATTCGATCACAGAGCCCGTCGGTAAATCTACAATTTCGCGTAGTAAAAATAGTGTGCTTGACCTAGTACTAAATGTATGGCAAACACGCCTTCCGCCATTCCTATCCGAAAAAGTCTGAGGCGGCACCTCAGAATTTTCCAGTGTGTATCAGAAACGGACGATCGATCAGAATTTTTATAACATTTTGCGGGATCTAATATAAAATGTATTAGACTAGATGAGGGCACGGAGTGCCTTCCGGCGAGTTTCAGAATTTTTCTGTCAGACATTTCTTATACGCAGCCGCCCATAATAGGCACCTGGTAAACTGACAAATAAATGATGCTTGCAAAAATGCGTGCATTGAAAAAAATTTAACATGAAATTGTATAAAATAAATTTATAAAGTTTTATATACTTTAGACTTTTACGCATATTATTGCAAAAGTTTAAATAAGATCACTACAGACTTCTTAAAAAAAAATGTGCAATATTTTTTTTTATTGCAATAAAATAAAAAGTATAATTACTTAAGCGCAGTCTCACATGTTGATCTAAAATGTAAGAAATATTATATTTCTTCTTTCACTTTCATCACTTCTGTAAATAAGTAATTAAAACTACGTTTTCTTTTTTCGTTTTACCGAACTTTATTAAAGTTTAATTATAAAACAAATAATTGCACTTTTAATACAAGTCATCCAGACCTGTTATATAAAACTGTAATCGTGAATCAAATTTAATTTTGTTTTCTTTATAATCCAGTCCAGAAAAACACATTTTATCAAGATAGCTTATCTCTATTGTGGTTTAATCGCATTTCACTTTTAACACTCGCTTCAAACCCAACGCAGATTTATCTTAAGTGCAATAAAAAAGTTATCTGCAATTTCAAAGGTAGAAATAAAAACAAAACAGTTCTTGTTGTGTTGGAAGATAATTCACACAGCAGGTCGTATGACCTGAATTAATATTATGGGAGATACCAATGGATTGGAGAAAATATTGGTCTCTAAAAAAAGGTATTGTTTAATGAACCCGACTGTACTGAACAATGTGGAATAAAGTTAATTATAGTTATTGTTTTGTTGTTATGTTATTGTAAATAATTATTACAATATTTTGTTACCGTTGCCAGTCTTTTAAATTATATCCGACTAGTGACTAGCTCGCGACTTCGTCTGCGTGGTTAATTAAGAAATAAAATAAACAATTAAGGTCAAGACATGTACTAGATTTTAAGCTAGACCACAGCTCAGTAGTTTATGCATGCTGTTAAACATACAGGCAAACAGACGGATTCCTTACTATAAAATGTTTTTCTTTATTGCGAGACATACATCCCGTCTGAAAAAAAGCGGTTACCGTTGTCTATTGAAGCTTGCAATACATTGCTTGCATATTGGCAACTTCGATACTAACGCCTCCTCGCGTCTGGTGTTCAAGTGCAAGAACACAGCAAGCCTCAAGGGTATTTTTAGCGTAAGTATGTGGTTGCGGTCTTTTGTGAGGTGGAAGTACTTTTTTTACGGGGGCCCACCACAAATTCCCACCACTGTGTCTCCTGTGTAGCCAGGATTAACAGCGGCGACCGCCAAAAAAGGCAATGAACAATGAAGTCCATTGCAGTCCCGGGTGTAAAATTACGGCTGCCTTGGAACTCACAACGAATTTAATCAGAAGAAATTAGTAGGAGTAGGAAGCTTTTGCAATTTGACTTCCACTCTTAGCAATGTGAGAGACAGCAATACGGCAAATAAGGCATTAAAAGCCTAAAGAGATGGCTAGTCAAGTGAAGCTCACCTGCCGTGCACCACGGATTTTAAGTATCTAACACTATTAGGGACCTAAAACATTAAATTGTTACCTAACACATCGATTCCAATAATATGATTTGCAAAAACGTCTGAACGCTTGGTAATTCTCCCTTGTTGCTACCAAATCTGTGTGTGGAAGTACTTCTCCTATCGGGTTCAATATGCCCTATCTCTTTTTCACCAGGCGTTAATATCCGTGCAGTATATTTGCAGATTAGATTAAACAAACACTAACTTAGTTTGGCAGGGGTCTTCATAATAGGTACTGATGATGTATGATTTGAAACTTGACTTACCGCGATCGATTCTCGTCCCGTGACCAAGACGTTTGCAACGTCGCCGAAATATCGGGAAAATACAAAAGTCGATCGCAGTAAATCCCTTGTATACAATTATGAGGTAGTGATGATGATGATGGCTAGATATCAAGGAAGTAATATTACCCATTTCTGACATCATTAGTATGGCTTTGCTGAATTTAACCTCTTAGCTCTAAACACCTACCTTTCATCGAGAGTTTCACAATTATGACCTTTATTTAATACCAAATGTTTCGTCATTATGCACTTTAACTTTTCGATAAAATGTGTTATTGTTTTCTATGTTCCGATTACATCCGATTGGGTGTAATGGTGTAATATCATCAATTCAATCAATTGCATCAATCAGGTGAGGTGTTAACTTTGTTATTATCATAGTAGACGTACAGCAGTACACCAATTTCACATGAACGATTGACCGTATTCGCCGCTCACGAGACACGACACCTACGATTCTAAGGCTGCTATCTCATTAGGCATCCAATATGCAGCTCAGAATAAACTATCTGTCAATTAGATGCAAACTTTTTATATGATCTGGCCGCAGTCTAAGCTTTGCAATGAGTCGCTTATACGATAATTAAATAATGCAATAGTATAGCGAGAGGCAGCGGCACGGTGACGAGTAGACTTGTCCAAGATTGCCTCATTACGCCGACGACGACGTGAGACTGAGATTGCTTTGGACGGTGAATACCGCTTTATATATTTACTGTAACATTATGATTGACACTTGTCTTGTTGTTCGATTGTCCGTGCTTGTGGATGAAAAAGATACAAAGGTCATTGTGTCAAACTTTTGAGGTTATTAAATGTACGTAATATATTTTGTGTTTACTTCTATAATCTTCCTACGCCTCGGCTATCAGATTGACTCTATTTCAAATCGTCAATCTTTAATTAAATTGGAGACCTTACGTTTCTTACACTTACAATTTCTTAGGCAATTACTTCGTATGGACATGGACCATGCATGAATCACTGCTGGCTCGGGTAGCAAAGAAGCATATTTCTTGTCTGTTGTAAATTTGTCACTATTTTATACCACTTGTAACAAGCAGTGTAGTTCGGTCATTAAAATAAATAATAATATAAATATTACTAGACCATTTACACAGCGGAATCTAGTCTCAAATTAAGCGCAATGCTTGTGTTATGGGTACTATAGACAACTGATAAATGCACTGAAATATATTTTTTGTAAATACATACTTATAATACATAGAAAACGCCCAGACCAAGACAAACAGACATGTTCATGCACACAAATGTTTGTCTTGTGCGGGAATCGAACCCGCGACCTCGGAATCAAAGTGGCCATTGCTAACCATTCGACCACCGAGCTCGTCATTGTCAATTCAAAACCTCTTTATGAATCATCCACAATATTTCTTCGTTTCACACACATATAAACCAAGTACGGAAAACACAATCCTGTATTTTATGTGACCGTATAATAAATTCAATCATAAAATTTGACGGCACTTTCGCTAGGTCTGGTTAAGGCTTTTAATAGTTTTACTGACTCCTATTTAGAGCTGACAATTTGCTTTTACGATCACTTTTCTTAGTAAACCATTATGGTAAGGGTGCACTAGACGGCACGACGCAACGCGGCACAGCGTGGGATTTTTGGCTAAGTATCTCTTCTCATCATTTGCCGTGCAGCCCCCTTACCACCATCTCTTATTGCGATTAAATTATTGAATAGATTGCTTATTCAGTTATTGACTCGCAATAAGAGATGGTGGTAAGGGGGCAGTTCTACCTATACCACTATCGCATTTTTATAAAGATTAAAACCGTATGTAAATTTATAGCTTCTTCGATAAGAAAATTACATTATTAACGGAAAGTATAGTACTCAAGTACTTCCTTTTAGGTGGCCCACATTAATACCTAGGAATGGACGCAATATTTCCGCTTATTAAGGCGTACATCTGATATGGAAATGTAATGATGTTCCGCACTCCTAAAGGGTGGCGAAAGTGACTTACGCAAGTGCGGTATTTAGTGGTGCTTCCCATAAGGACATAAAATTATGGTAAGTTAGCCCATTTCAGAAATGGCCTGTTGTCACGAACACGCTGATAGGATTTGTTCATGTAACTGCTGTACCATGTTCCAAGAAAGTGGTCTATTAGTTTATGACTATTAGATTGACGAGATCGGTGGTCGAATGGTTAGCAATGGCCACTTTGACTCCAAGGTTGCTGGTTCGATACCGCACAAGACAAATTTGTGTGCATACGAACAAGTCTGTTTGTCTTGGTCTGGGTATTTTCTTTGTATTATATGTATATATTTACAAAAAATGTATTTAGGTATAATATCAGTTGTCTATTAGTAGTAGCATAGTACAAGTCTTGCTTAGTTTGGGAATAGGTGGCGATGTGTAATTTTTCAAGAAATATAAAAATATATAAATGTTGTTAAGCTTTATCTTCTGTTGCTTTTGAGAGAGGAAACAAACATTATAGCTGCTTAGTCAATGTACTCGTGGTAAACCCTCTTCGGCAATTTAACTGGAACTTCGTAACCAGTTGCAATCGAAAATTTATTTCGTCCTTGTTGGACACAAGTCAACAATATAAAACTTTATTAACGAAATAATTATTATCAAAACTAGATTGTAATATATGCATAGAGGCTCCCATGAATACTGATATTAAAGGGTTAAGTTAAGGTGGAATGAGGAAATGCCATTTAGTTAATCGTGTATTGTCACGAGAACCAAACGAGTGTGTAAAATTTCAGCTCAATCGGACGTAGGGAAGTGGTTTGAAATTAACTTGGAAGATTTAATTATAGACACCGCGGTGAAACTACATAAAAACCTGAAAAAAAACTATATACTTTTTCGAGATTAGTGCGTTAGACATTTTGATACTATGGTCATTTTAATACTTTAGGCCATATGAACCCAAAGGGTTCTGAATACAACCATTTAAATAAATGAATAATATAAGCTCAAAACCATAATTCATTTCTGAAACTCGTGTTTTATTAAATGATGGTAATTTTATGCTCACTCGAATTCGGCTGGGTGGTCGTAGCTTAAGGTCGCAGTCTGGTGGCCTGTCTGTGTGGTAAAGACTTTATCAGTAGCACAAGCCTTTTTTGTGGTTTTTTGAAATGAGGAAGGAAAAAAATGTTTAATAAAACATATAGCACGGTACAACTACCGTGCACGTTTATATCGACATACTTAAATCGCGTCCACACGCTTGCCAAACAAGAAACACAGCACAAAACAGTGCTCCACACGCTTAGTGTTTGCCAGAAACACAGTACACCTCTGTTTTTCAAACAGATACACAAACAACAAACACTTATCCACACGCTGGTATTTGTTGTGGCTGGGCTTTATAGCGCAGTTTGTAAAAAAATATGCTGTGAAACTAAGCTATCTAAAGAAATTAAGGTAATTGCCCGATATTCGCTCAGCCTTACAAGACGTTAGCGCTAATAAAAACAATTGTTGAAAAGTTGTAGATAAAATGCATGTCTGTGTGTTGATTGATGTACATTTTCTTTCTTTGCGTGGTGCATGTATGCATGCGTAGGTGTTGAGTAACCGCTTTGTAGACAATTTTTACTACCGTGATGTTCGCCTATCATCCATCCGTCTATGTAAAGTCATGTCATAGGTTTTTATCCCCCTATGTTTCAAGCTCTCCCTCAACGCAGATGTAGTATAAAGTAATTAGTTTCCCGAACTGTATGAGAGTAGAGCAGCGGGCGGTTCATCATCACCATCATTATCACCCTGTATCTACCCACTGCTGGATATAGGCCTTTCCCAATGCTTTCCACCATCTGCGATCCTCCGCTATCCGCATCCAAGCGCTACCAGCCACTTTTTTGTGATCGTCGGTCTATCTAGAGAGAGGACTTCCTACGCTTCGTCGCCCCATACGTTAACGCCCCAGACGGGAGGTTACTATTTCAAAATTGAAGGTATTAGTATAATATCACTTTATTTTCTTATTAATACGCCTGATATGACCCTGCTGATATCTCAGACATATATCATGTACTTTACACATTTTTGATAACGATCTAGATCTAATTAAGAGCCTTGATTTTTGCCGCCTACGTTCGGTACCCACTGCACAATAACAAAATATATAGCGACAGAGGGTTCAGTAATTTTAGTATTATCTTTAAAAATAAGAAATAACCCGATTGTGCCATACTTTTGTAAAAACGTGACGTCGTCGTCACGAAAATGACGTCTACAATTTACCTGTTTTATGAAACTGAAACTGTGCTAAGTATATGGGGTGTAAAAGGCTCACGAATATCTTTGAGCCAAAGTCAAACATGGTGCACCTTGCTTCACATCAGGCGGACCGTGTGTTGATCTGCCACCCGTCGTAGTGTAAAAAAACTAAGTCATAATTTTAAACTATGCTCAAAGCTGTTATGGTTCAATTTATTATTAATGCTTATGGCATTCTCATTGACAGACTGGGAGTTTATTACTTTACTCTATTATTCTCTACTCTATTATACTCTATTCTATTCTTTTCTATTCCCTATTGTACATATGTATATCTACAAATCAACTATTTTATCATCTTCACAACGGTAGAAATATGATATATCGTATAAAGAGACGTAAAATTATGAATATACTGCAACATATCCCCAAAACTCACATACTAATCCGACAAGCTGTCAAACAGACATACACGGAAGTCATATGTATCATATATAGCCTGTGCGTGACAGACAACTGTGTGGTCGCTCCTATAAGGAATACGGCCCGAACGTGAGACGATTTCGGTTTTGGCAAAATCTTTTATTCATAGTTTCTGAACGTTCCTTTGATTTATGCCGAATGAAAGATTTCATTATTTATTGCTTAATTTCTGTATGTGCGCTTAAATACCAAGTGTATTTATCGGCATACTAGCTGATGGATATGGCTTCACTCGTTTGTGAGTTAAGTCTATATTGAAGTCGAGTAGATAGAAAAAAAGTATATTCCATGTATTATAAGAAAGTATTTACAAAAAAAAAATGTGTTTAAGTTCATTTATCAATTGTCTAATATCCATAGCACACGCTTTGCGCTTAATTTGGGACTAGATGGTGTTGTGTAAATTGTCCAGAAATATTTATTTATTGCATATTGAGCCCAACTGGCGCAATATATATTACGCAATATATACTCCACCTTACAGAAGACCGCAGCCAAATCTTTGAGGATTGCTTTATTTCTGCGAGCCTCATTCGGCCACAATATGCCCTATTTCTTTTTTTTGCCTCATTAGTTATTCAATGAATACCATACAATCAACATAAAAACATACAAGTGACGAGATCGGTAGTCGAATGGTTATCCATTGATCACCATTCGACATTCAAAGTCAGAAGTGGCTTCGATGGCGGGTTCGATCCCCGCACAAGACAAATATTTGCAAGCATGAACGTGTCTGTTTGTCTTGATCTTGGTTAGTGGAATACCTAATATAATACATAAATATTATGTATGTATTATATTAGTTGTCTAGTACAGTGTTCCTCAAACTTTTGTGTTTAAGGAAGGTACATCGAGGAAAATGAAAATTTTTGGCGATACACCATAAATGAAAAACCAGTTTTTATTTTTCCGTCTATTTAGCTTTATGAGATAACCTTATTTTTCCGAGGCACACCAACTCAACGACCACGGTACACCAGTGTGCCGCGGCAAACACTTTGCGGAACACTGATCTAGTACATGCTTTGCTTAGTTTGAGAGATGGCCGTGTTGTTAAAAAAAATGTAACAGTAATAACTACATTTAATAGCTTCAAATGATTACATAAAAAAGTTATATAAGTGATAATTACGACATTATACTGATAGAATCATCACCATCTAGGAAATTATTAAACGGGACATATGTCTTCATGATCGTCGGTCCGTCTGTAATGATGAAAAATTAATGGCTGCATGTGACGGATGTACACATTGATTTGTTATATAGACGAACAAAACCGGATTGCAAACGGTCGTACGTTGTTCGATTTGTAGTTAGTCTATTTAAAAGGTTTAGACGTGGAATTAGTATTTTAACTAGCCTCAATGCCTGTTCAATTATTTGAACAGCCCCCTTACCACCAACTCTTATTGCGATTCATTAACTGAATAGAATTTTTATTCATACCAATGAATAAGCATGAACCTGACTGTTGGTCTTGGTCTGGGTGTTTTCTATGTACAGGTATGTATTTAAAAAAAAAGTATTTATGTAGATCATATAAATTATCTAGTTCCCATAGTCTAAGCTTTATTTTAGTTCGGGACTAGATGGCGCTATGTAATATGTCCAGTCCCCTTTACCACCAACTCTTCTATGAGTCGCTTATTCATTGGTATGAATAAGCATTTTATCCGGTTATTGAATCGCAATAAGAGTTGGTGGTAAGATGGCTGTTTGTTTTTCATACCATTATTTTATTTCGGTGAACCGATTCAGTTTACCAATTTTTAATAATGAGTAAAGTGGTAAACATGCGGCCTGGCAAACACCAGTTAGGTCACTAAGGCATTGTTACTTAATTAGTAAAAACATCTGCACTACCTACCTCTTTGAAAACCGCATGCGGTAATTTCCCGGGAATACCTCAGTTATTCGGTACTAGCGAATAAATAAAAAAAATATGCGAAGAAATTTTTGTACTTAAGTATAAGAAAAGTGTCCCACTGTCCACAGAGACATTCAATTTTTAGAACTATCCAATAAATATTGAGGTGGTTTCGCTCAATATTCCTTCTTGGTCTTCATCCCACATATCATAGGCGACAGCAATGTCATATTCACCTACAACAGATGTCTGGGCAGATATCATGTTTGCTAAGTTGTTATTTAAAAATATACAGACCTTATCTTCGTAGCTACATATTTGAACAAAGAATAAAAAGTGGGTCAGTATATTTATGATCCATTCAAATCAAATAAATAAAACTTATCAGTCCATCTCCCCTCAGCAGAGACAACAATGAAAATATTTAATAATTGTCTAGAGAAAGTCGGCCCTTATAGCAGGGAAGCGTCCGCATATATCGAAATTGATACTTGTATAATTACTGCACGCTGTATTTATAAGACATATGTGTCAATCATAAGGTCTGAAATTAAAATTGTTTAAATTGCTCCGTTGATTAATAATCTGAAGTTGATGACGTGACGTTTCCGTGGTTAATATATGGTTGCCGATATGCCTTTTATATTGACAGCAATTGGGGTTTTACTTTATTTTATCATCATTAATTTCATTGTTCTTTTTTGTGGCTATCACTCGACGAAATTGACCCACTGGGCCGTAGTTACTATTTAATAAAATATGAGAAAAAAAATATATTGTACGTCTCGATACATATAAAAAAGCACTTTTTCGCCACTTAGAGAATTTTATTTTCTTTGTTAATTTTATTTGTCATTCTAAATTAGTTTTAGAGATTTAAGTTGTTTTCACTCGACGAGTTTGAAAGAAAATAACATTTAGATATTCATTTTGTTTTTTATGCTTTTCATCGAAGAATGTGTAATATAATGTTACATATATAGTTAAACACATACTTTACTATGTTGAAGTTGGTCAAATTATTCAGTTCAGTACCTTCGAACAATGTTGGTATTGCAAATATGCGTAGAATATCATACCGCCTCATCAATTGCGCAAGAGTTCGCAATAGCGCGTTGTGTCCGCCGGAGAAAGTAGGCTAGGAATGCGATGTATATCCTTTTTGGCATCGCGATACAATTACCGCATTTTTGGACACAAAATAGTACAGCACAGAATATAAATAACTATAGATGACAAAGGAGCTCGATGGCGTCCTGCGTGTCAGTTTAATCGAACACACAAGTTAAGCATCGTCAGCCGTAGCCTGTCCATGGATGGGTAACTCGAGGTCATCCGTTCGGACGGCACGTTAAGTCGTATTTAATCATAAGTTTACTCATTGCCTTATATGTTTCACATAACTTTCTTGAAAAAAAGGTAAAGGTACCTACTCCAATCTCGTTGAAGAGTAGACCTTCAGCTCGCTTTTACACTACTTTCTGCACTGTACCACAATACTCGACAAATGATACCAGTAATTCACAAATTACAGTACTATATTATGTATACGTATTTATACATATATTTTGTTACATTATTTATATTCATAACGTCAAAGATTGACGGAACCCTTAACTCAAATGCCGTAAAGATTAGTTCAAAGATACGTGCGCTCACGGAAGAATAATACAATCTTGTTGAAGATAAATGGTTGTACAACAATTAATTTCATCTCGTGTAGTTGTCGATTTATGTTTAAACGTTTATTGGCATATCTTATCAACAGCGGTGCCGGAATTTTAAACCAAAGTTATGAACACAGTGTTTACAGAGAGACTGCCATACAATATCGAATGCATAAATGCGAAAGCAATAAAATATGTAGGAACATAACTTACAATATTGTAATTGAAAAATAAATTTAAATATGTAAAATTTGTAAATAACAAAAGTTATGTGTGGGCTGAGGAAGCGATTGTAGTTCAGTTGCATGGTTCAGCTTTTGTTCTTGTTTTTTTTTTCTTGAAGCGTGAGGTGGTTGAAGGTGACGACATGTTTGGGGATTTTTGCATGGGTCATATCTTCGTTATTGTTGCTTTTATCGGTATTCTAATAATTGGCTAGTTTTATATAATTATCTTTTACTAAAAACATAAATGTTATGAGTCTCCTAGGATAAGTCGATAGGGAATTATTCCACATCTGGAATGGAATCTCTGGAACCCCACTGCACAGACCTTTTTTTTCTGGACAATTTACACAGCGCCATCTAGTCTCAAATTAAGCGCAACGGTTGTACTATGTGTACTAGACAAATGATAAATGTACTTAAATACATATTTTTTGTAAATACATACTTATAATACATAGAAAACACCAAGACCAAGACAAACAGACATGTTCATGCACTCAAATGTATATGTCTTGTCCGGGGATTGAACCCGTGACCTCTGAGTCAAAGTAGCTATTGCTAGCCATTCGACCTCCGGGCTCGACTTTACCTTGAAAAGCGATGCGGTTGTGTAACCGTGATATTTCTACAAAAAGTAATATATTTTACGGAACTCCCACGGGAAAAACATGGCCGTTCAAAGGTTTTATACCTTAACCGTGGGACTTCAAAACCTCATATACGAGTAAGAACAGGCACACGTATTTGGGTATGATTCGCGCCTACAGTCGGGGAAAATCATACATTGTTTATTTAAATGCAGTAGGTACGAGTACTTTGCATACAATCAGAGTGAAAGCGCCATTGATATTTTAATCACAGTGAGCTATCGCGCGTGAAATCGATATTTCAATTGAGTTAGTTTGTGGGTATCGATTCCTTTGATTTGATATGGTGTTTGATGTCATGTGTTGAAGCTCGAGTACTTTCATATTACGTGTATAGAGTTTTTATAGTGTTGTAGTCATTTAAGGTTTTATGATGATTACACTCATAACTTTATCGATTAAATAAGAAAATGTGTAGGTATCTTTTCAATGACTTTTATGAACAAAAATGAAGAAAGCCTTTCGAATTATGAAAGCCAGCTGTAAGTGATTTGCCGTAATATCTATAGTCAAAACTAAAAACAAAATAACAAAGCAAGATATGTCCCTTGATTTCTGTGGTCAAAATCAACATTACATCATTATCAGGTCATTTTAGTCTCCACTACAGGAGCATGACCCTCTCTCGTCTGTCCTAGACAGAAGGAGGATTTGGCCTACACTCCCCACGCTGGCCAGACGGGTTGGGGAGGCCTGATCGATGTTTTATAATGTATTTCCCTTAGTCGCCTTGTACGACATCCACGGGAAGAGACGGCAACATTACATGTGTGTGATGTATACTGTCTGTTAAGTTATGATACTTCGCACTTATATATTCTATCATTTGGAGCAAAATCAAAACGCAAGATGAACTCAAATCGTCAGCGTAATATTTTTTTTTTTTGACAAATTAAACATGACCGTCTAGTTCCAAACTAAGCAAAGTTTGTACTATGGGTACTAAATAACTGATATAAAACTTAAATACATTTTTTTTTGTAAATACGTACATATAATGCATAGAAAACACCCAGACCAAGACAAACAGACATGTTCATGCACACAAATAATTGTCTTGAGCGGGGATCCAATCCGCGACATCGGAGTCAAAGTTGCCATTGCTAACCATTTGACGAACGAGGTCGTCGATTTATTTATTTCCTAAATTAAAAAGTAAAAAAAAAACATCTCCGTCCTGATCTGTGGTCCTGACGATAGGCAAGCCGGCATCGTGAGGGCGAAATAAGTATGACACTATTCATCAAGAGACCTCTAGTCTGTACTTAAAGTTTCTTCATTGTTCATATCAGTTTTAACTTATTGATATTTCAATAAGTTATAATATAATAAAATATTATTAAAAATATAATAATATTTTATTATATTTTTTCCAAATATGTTTTTACTATGTCTTTCGATATGACAAGAGATCGAAATAATCTCACCAGAAGACAATTTGATGTTACTTTGTGGTCGACGACTGACTCACTTGATATTATAACTTACTAACTGACCCTACAGACCTGTCCTGTCTTCTTAACAATGAATACTGTCAAACGACTAACAGTTCTGTCAAACGACATAACCTTCCATTAGAAAAGTTAATATGATAGTACAGTTTATTTTTTTCTTTCATAAGAACCTTCTCCTGACAATAACAAATACAACAAAAAAGAATTCGCGAAATCGGTCCAGACGTTCACGCGTGATACCGTGACCAAAGGAAATAGAGATTCATTTCGACGAGACGAGCTCGATGGCGTAGCGGTCAATGACGCGGCTTCGACTCCAACGCTCGAGGGTTCGATTCCCACACAGGACAAACATTTGTGTGCATGAACATGTCTGTTTGTCTTGATCTTGGTGTTTTCTATGTATCATAAGTATGTATTTACAAAAAAAAATGTATTTACGTTTTTGTTTATCAGTTGTCTAGTACCCATAACACAAGCTTCGCTTACTTTGGGGCTAGATGGCGCTGTGTAATTTGTCTGACAATATTTATTTATTTTTATATATAGACTAGCGAACCCGACAGACTTTGCCCTGCAGCGCCATCTCCCGGGCTGATTTGTGAATCTAAACCATCCAGGGCGCCGCCACCCAAACGTATACAAAAACATTCATTCAAATCTGTCGAGCCGTTTAGGAGTTCAGTGACATACACACGTACAGTAGAATTATATATATAAAGATAAGAGACGCGTATATATTGTAAGATCCTTGCGAGTTCCTCAGAAATGTGATAAATAAACCAGAAAAAATGACAAGAGAATCAACCAGACCAAACGAGTCATAACATAACTACGTAACATTGTATTGTAATGTATCGTTTAACTTAGATGAATGTGTTAACTTTGCAGGCTGTTAGAAATGCGTGCGCACTGCGGCCTTACGTTTGATTTATAACCGAAGTATCGCTTTGGCCACTACCACTGCAACTGTAGACCTAGGACTTTCAAACTATATTGCATTGTTGCGTCTGCTTTAAATTTGAAATTGAATCAAAATGTGTCAGTTTGTTTTTGCTATTTTTTATTATTATTGTTGCTTAATTTATATATGGTTCACTCTACCGACTAACAAACGAACCTCAGGCCAGAAGAGAGGTATGTCGTGTAGACTTGAAAATTCCCTCCACTTTTTTTTTATACTACGTCACGTGGCAGACAAGCATACCGTATTAACGCTCGCAATATAATATATCACTTGCGCGCCGCTACACCCGCTGCCAACGCAGCATCTCCTTCTCTTCTGGTGACCTCACTCAGTTGCAGGAACACAACAACCCTCAAGGGAATTGTTATTTGGCTGCGGTATTCTGTGAGGTGGAGGTACATTCCCCAGTCGGGTAGCTTACAATTACGCTCCCTACCTCTCTTTTCGCCAGAGCTTCGTTTGTCTGTCAGCAGGGTAGGGATGGGCGTTGAATGAACGAACCGTTTTTTTAGACTGTTTTTTGTGCGTGAACGATTAAACTAGTTTACAGTTCACAGATAAACTAGTTTATTCGTCGACTGGTTGATGAGTCCGTTGCGTCGCGTCGCGATCGTCTCGTCTCGTTTAGTGACGATTTTCGTTCGTTTACGTTTACCTTTCGTTTATGTCAAGAAATAGTCTTATCGATGACGACGTAAACTAGTCGAAAATTAGACTGTTTTTATTGCATAGCTTTTATCGCGGGCTTTGAGCGCGGCGACCGAATGAAGAAATTCCGTAACGAAACCAAAACCAAAACCAAAACCAAAACCAAAACCAAAACCTAAACCAAAACCAAAACCAAAACCAAAACCAAAACCAAAACCAAAACCAAAACTAAAACTAAAACCAAGACCAAAACCAAACAAACAAAAAAATCGTCGACGACCCACCCACCACGTCGACGACGTAAACTAGTCGAAATTAGACTGTTTTTTTTTTAAACTAGTTCATCGTCGACGGTAAACGGTCTCGTTGCGTCGACTGTAAAATCGTCGACGACCCACCCACCACGTCGACGACGTAAACTAGTCAAAGTTAGACTGTTTTTTTTTTAAACTAGTTCATCGTCGACGGTAAACGGTCTCGTTGCGTCGACTGTAAAATCGTCGACGACGTAAACTAGTCGAAAATTAGACTGTTTTTTAAACCAGTTTATCGTTGTGGATAAACGGTCTCGTTTCGTTGACGGCAAACCCGTCGACGACACATCCCTACAGCAGGGTGCACCACGTGCAGGTGAAGTTGGCTTTGGTTCAAAGATGTTGATAAACCACTTACACCCCTAAAACCACCTCACAGAACACCGCTGCCAAATCCGCTTTATGTTGTCTTGCAAGTAAATGGGGCACCAGACGTGAGGAGATGCTACGTTAGCAGCGGCGTTGCTAACGTGCGTGTCTTTAGACGTATCTGATGTATATGGGGTGGGGATGCTTGTTTGGTAACAATAATAGCCCATGTATGAACGTATGCGTGCTCTTGAACTACTCGAAGCATCAATTCAAAGGAGCTGGAAAATAGACTACTCACTGCCGGGTCTGCTACATTTTCGTGTTTTCCTTCTTCTTTCTTATTTAAAACCATATTATTATTTTAGCGATATTTTTATCAAACAAAATGACATTACTGTCTTCTGTGCTCAACGTTGCAAAATTACGTATACCTGATTTTGCCGCAGTCTAGAAGTATCAGAGTCACACTTCAAATCCTTAGTGAACGCCAAAGGTTGCTGTTTGGTTGCACCGCGCGGTCAAACTATAAATAACGCTAAGATTTCCGGGTGCAACGAATGCACCCGAAGCTTGCACTTTTTGTTGCGTAATATGGATTGCATCGACATTTATAAAGCAAAACAAGGGGCTCGAGTAAAGCTAGTTATGAGCTGATGATATTAAAATCGGTTCTATACCACAGTATAAGTATTAATACTGCGTACAGTATGGCCACACCGTGTCGCTCTGTCGTATCGACTTCATCTCCCATCTGAAACGAATGGAACAGTTTGTATGGCGCCGCACGCACACACGCTCATTTACGCAATGCACAGACGTCAGTGTTTATGTAGTAGTTAACGATGCAACATTTGTGTGGAGTGGCCGGGGTGTGACTCTACCTAATTAGTTTCAAGGTAAAACTCCTTGTGAGTTTTATTTTATTTATGTATATTTTTTGTTTGTTTTAGTACCAAAGAATATTCCAGTTCATCATTAATAATTAATAGCTAATTACAAATCTCCTCATATGAGTAATGCATTTAGGTGAGGTACATTTCAATTTCGTGAATATTATAGTGGTGGGAATGTGTGGTTGGCCCACGTGCCCACTAAATACTTGTTTTCAGTTTAATAGGTCATAGAACTATTTACTTGATCATAGGTAAGATTAGAATGCTTTCCCGATGCAAACTGTGATTTTTTTTTTCTTTACAGGTACTTATGTGCATAAACTTTAAACACCGCACCGGTAATTAGCAGTCAGAATTGACCCAGCTCCTAACATTCACGGGGATCAATCGAGCATTTTGTAAGTAATACTTATCGTAATATCTTCATTTCCAATCGAGCAGCAGCACTGCTGGGATATGGGTCTTCCCTCAATTGAAGGGGTTTCGAGCATAGTCCACCACGTTGCTCAACCGCGGATTGGCGGAGGCCAGTGTTTCACTGAAGCTTAACGTCTGTCATCTATAATGACAACGGCCGGGACCGATGGCTTAACATGCCTTCCGAAGCACGGAGGAGCTCGAGATAAATAAACCCATCTATGGACAGGCTACGGACGACATTGCTTAACTTGCGTATCCGATTAGACTGACACACGCATCGACGCCACCGAGCTCCTCAGCAAGTACAAAATGAAAATACTAAAAACAATACATTTTTTATTTTCTATGCTATGTTACTTTTCAGTATATTTAAAATAGTCTATCTTATGTTGATCAGAAAAAGATGACATTGTCAAAAGGAATATTCATTACCTTCTAGATGGTCCGATGACCTTTAGAAAGCGGCTGGATGCGGAAGGCGGAGGATCGTATTTGGCGGAAAGCATTGGTTAAGGCTTATATCCCGCAGTGGGTAGATACACGCTGATGATGATGAAATTCATTTAAATTGTTAAAACATCACCAAATCCTAATGAAATGATAGGATAAAATTTGTAGAAAACAAAACCTAAACCTGAAATCACACTAAAATGTACCCGTTCAGCATCCCGACCGTAATAATCCACTAAATCATAGAAAATACGAACAATTTCTCTCACTGATTCAATTTACCAGGATTCGCTTTCTATATGATGCACAAAACTCATTTGTGGAATGACAACTGCAATTACTTCTGGCATTTCGCCTGCTTTCACAGGCTCAGTGACATTTAGGACTGCTAGATGAGCAGAGATTATCAGGTTTAGCCATCAGTAGCGACTCGGCCGTTTGTTCAAGTCCGGTTGATTCTTAATGGCGTTGTACAAATGAACGTTGGGCGTCGGATTGCTGGTAAAAGTTAGTGAGAGTATTTGATCATTCTTGAGGATTATACTTAGAGTGGTTTAACCCATATTCCGACTGACAGAGTTTATTTCAAGTAAGAATGAGAAATATTACTCGCATAGAAGCAAAGTCTGGCGAACTCGGTGGCGTAGCGGTCAATGACGCGGCTTCGACACCAACGCTCGTGGGTTCGATTCCCACAAAGAACAGAACAAACATTTGTGTGCATGAACATGTCTGTTTATCTTAGTCTGGGTGTTTTCTATGTATCATAAGTATGTATTTACAAAAAAAAATGTATGTAATGTTTATCAGTTCATATGAGTAACTGTTATAATGTTTATTTCAATAACTGGATAGAATGCTTATTCATTGGTATGAATAGCATTCTATCCAGTTTATGAATCGCAATAAGAGATGGTGGTAAGGGGGCAGTTGTCTAGTACCCATAACACAAGTTTCGCTTACTTTGGGGCTGGATGGCGCTGTGTAATTTGTCTGACAATATTTATTTTAAATTTAAAAGTCCCCACGATTATCGTTAAAATATATAAGTAAAAAGACATTTCACTGTCGTCGGCGACGTGACCAACCCTTATTCAACCCACTGCTGGGATACGAATATCCCATCAATAGAAGTAGTTTAGAGCATACTCCACCACGCTGCTCCACTGCGAATTAGCGGACGTCAGGGTTTTCCAACCGCCTAAAGGCCACTGACTTGGCTTAACAACTGTCATCTAATGTCAACAGCCGAAACCGACGGCTTAACGGACCCTCCGAAGTATGGAGGAGCTAGAGATCAATAAACCCATCCATGGACAGGCTACGTTTGACGTTGTTTAACTGGCGTGTTCGATTAGACTGACACGCGCAACGATGCCATCGAGTTCCATCGTTCACATTACCTTTCACAGACAAAGAGAAAACTATTCAACGGTGAAACTGCAACGGATTCGGGAAAATATATATTTTTTTTTAATCGTTTATTTTCAAAATTCTTAATACTACAGTTACAATGATAATACACCACACCTTACAAACCACATGGGGTTTATCCAAGGCCGGTGAGCCGTTAAAATACATTTTGATGAATTTAGACTTAAGGTTTTTCGATTTTTCTTTGTACATTTTTTGAAGCATCTCAGTAGTTTTATTAAAATATTTCGGATTATTTGATATTTGAAAACTGAATAAATTGAACCGTCAAAGACGAGGCAATCAATATTTTGCCAGTTTCATTATTATATTTAATTTCACCGGGGTGTCTGTAATAAAATCTTTCAAGTTAAATTATACAGAGTGTCCGATCGAGCTGAAATTGGCACACTCGATTGGTTCTTGCGACCATGTACGATAACCTAAATGTCGCCATTTTAAATCCAATATGACTTTCGTGGGTGTGCGATTAAAAGTAACTTATAATTCCCACATCAGCCCCTATGACTTGGGTACCAAATGAAAGGGTTTTATGAGCAAAACACAATATGTAAACTTTTAGGTTCCTGTTTTTGGCTTATTTAAAAAGTATATTTTTGTTTGTATACTAGTATATATTGTTTATTTTTCTTTCCAAGATATTTTCAAGGTGTCAAAGTTTGGCGTAACTAGTTTTTAGGGATGATGCTCTCAAATTGGCTGGAGGCGCCATTTGAATTTATTTATTTCTCGTCACAGACATAAAAGAAACCGTTGTTACTGATACAATCTGGTAATTGGATTACCTATAACAAGGTTTGTGGATGGCTAATGTATGTTAATAACCCGGAATCGCAGCCTGATTCCTTATGTTATGAAAGGTTATGTGCTCTTGCGAGTGAGTGATGGCATCAGGAATGATTTACTTCTTTACGTTAAAAACTCGAAAGCAGAAGTTACAAGCAAGTTCTTGTTCTCTTCTTAATCGGTATACTCTAGCCAGACTGGTCGTGGTCATCATTACGAATGAGTGATCATTTTGGTAATACAGCGCTATTCATCGCGGAATGCAGTTTTCCGGGCACATTCATAAACCGAGCACTTAGTTGCGGCCTTGATCTGGTCCGTCCACCTCATCGGCGATCTACCACGTGGTCTGGTGTCTTCAACTTTTCCCTGGATTACAAGACGCTCTATGGCAGGCTTTCCCAACCTTTATTTCGCCGAGCCTTCCCAAACTGAAAATAATATTTTCATGCCCCCGTTATGTTTCAAAAAATAAGAAACTTTCATTTTTTTTAACAAAAGCGAGTATGGTACGCCATTGTTTTATGAGTGGAAGAAGCTTTATAAACTCGTAGATGAATGTTTTGAGACTTGCATATTCTGCAATTTGAATGTTTTGAGATGTAGGTATTTTGCAACTTGGAGGTTTCAAGACTTGGATATTATGAAATTTGAACGTTTTACAACCATATGTTATTTTGCCATTTGCACGTTATGAGACTAAAGGGGTGGGACGAGTAGGTAAAACAATTAATTTACCTAGTCGTTAAATAGATTTTTTTTCGGAAATCTAAACGTATCTAAACGTAAAAATGTCAGGGGGGGTACCCCCTGACATTTTTCTACGCCACCCAAGGAGGGCATGCACGCTTAGATGGGAATGCTCTGTCCTGGAATGCGAAAATGAAACTACTGCTTGGATTGTTGCTAATTATATTGTTCAGCTGGTAGAAACTTTAGAGCTCTACCGACTAAGCTGAAGATGTTTGTCAATAACTTTAACTTTGACCTATTTTTGGAATCAAAAAATCCGATGGTAATCGGCTTCAGCTTCGGCGGTAGGGCCCCTGCTCTATGGAGTCATCACCACGACGAGACATATAGCCGAAGACTAGCAAGTAAATGGAGGTTTATATTTTTTTAAATATTTAACACTGGTTTATTATTCAATGGCACTAAGATTAATGAATGCCGTTGAACGATAGGCATCAGGAACTTCTTGAACTCGCCAAGAGATAATTATTACTGATAACATGCAAGGATATAAATCAATTTTTACACGCGGAAGTTCATTACTGTTTTTTAAGCGGCTTTCCTATATATATTTTCGGTAAAATGAATGTTTTTATTTGTTGTAGCTACATGTAACATTATTTGCCTTGTGACGAAAATACTTTAATTTGTAGTGTGAATACTTAAATAAATTAAAAAATTAAATCAAAAGAGTGATGAATGTGATGATAATGTATGTACTCACTTCTTCATAATCATTTTGTTAGTCGTAGTTGTATTTTGATTAATAAATAAATAATAGTAGATTAGTAGCCAAGGGCTGTAAGGCATCAATTGCAGCCCGAGATATTTAGGCGCACGAGCGCAGCGAGGGCGCCTATAGTTCGAGGGTGCAATTGATGCTTACACCCGAGCTAACTACTCTGCTTTACATCTCGATTGTGAGGTAAGTAGAAAAAACCGGGATTACAAGAATAAAAGACTTTACTTGTTTTTCTTTTCGCCACTTCATGAACTCGTGGTAAGTTTTCAAATATCTCTCTTTAGAACTTTCAGGCAAAATATTGTTAATTGCTGCTTCAGCTTCCATTTTCATTGAATCGGGAGTGCAGCTTATATCTTCATCACTTGCAGAACTCATGTTTTTTTCCTAATTAGCACGTAATTATAAAAAAATCCCGAAAACAAACAATATTAAAAGTAAAAGTTTCTATTCCCGCCTTTTTTCATCTCTTTTTTTTATTTTATTTTTTTCTAGAAGGAAATTGAGCTTCGCCGTTCGATATTTAAATTGATGACTACTATACTCATACGAAGACAAGGCTGAATAGCGAAGCGACCTCTTTTGTCATTGGGCTGAATGCATGATGTCTATTGTCAGTATGATGGTTAGATGTACGCGAACTTTTTGAAAGAGTGAAGTGTTTTTTTTTTAATTACTTACCGCCCTAGAGCCTTTTATAGCTACATTATTACCCTAGAGCGCTAATTGGTCACCTACAAGCCCCATTTGGGGGTAATAAGGACCTACTTACCGAATATGAGAGATGTAAAATAATAAACATTCCTTGGACAAATTACACACGGCCATCTAGTCCTAAAGTAAACAAAGCATGTACTATGGGTAGTAGATAACTGATATTATACTTAAATACATTTTTTTTCTGATACATAAATGTAATACATAGAAAACACCCCAGACCAAGACAAACACACATGTTCTTGCACACAAATATTTGTCTTACGGGTCGATCGAACCCACGTCCTCGGAGGCAAAGTGGCCATTGCTAACCATTCGACCACCGAGCTTGTCTCGAGATTAATAAATTCATAATGTTTGGAATCGTTATAAAATCAACTATCCTAATCTAAATTCTGCATTTCAACTAACCAAAAAACTATGTAAAAAACGTACTCTTGCATGAAAAAAAAATTAATCGAATTTGTCAGATTCGAATACCAATTAAGAAAATAAACAAAGGACCAAAACATTTTAGTTTTTTACATAAACATTAGTGTCACACACCGTATGACGTGAGTCACTCGACGCCAGCTTGACTATTAATGGCTCTCAAACGTCAAACATGCGTTTGTAAAAATCTCTGTCCTAATATCAATAAAAAATGTTTACTAATAAATCTCACCGCTCACCTTATGACTTTGATGTCACTTAATGATATCCGTCGTCGCCCTGCGCCTGCGCGTCTTTGATGTTGTCGATTTACGATATCGACGCTTTTTACATTTCAACGTAAATCCTGCTTCCTTATCACTAATTCTAATTCTAAACCTTTATTAATTTGGCTCTCGAATTTGTAAAAAAAAATAGGTTTTAATTAAAAATTTTCACGTAACTTTAGGAAAAGGCAGAAAGTGCACACGTAGTATGGGTTGTGGACAAAGAAGGTGACAAATGAGGGTAGAACTCGCGTGGAAGAGTTGCCGACGGTATCGTATGATAAATATGTGGGAGGAGTGTCTATGCCTCACCTTGTTAAGTCGAACGAGTTGTGTCAATAACATTTCCTAAATAAAATAAAGAAAATAATAAATATTTTTTAACAATTTACACAGCGCCATCTAGTCCCAAATTAGGCGCAATGCTTGTGTTATGAGTACTAGACAACTGATAAATGTACTTAAATACATTTTTTTTTTGTAAATACATACTTATAATACATAGTAAACATCCAGACCAAGACAAACAGACATGTTCATGCACACAAATGTTTGTCTTTGCGGGAATCGAACCCGCAACCTCGGAGTCAAAGTGGCCATTCCTAACCATTCGACCACCGAGCTCGTCTATCCATCTCAAATACCAATCATAATTACATAACTTTCATTTGACATATTTTTACCAAACACAGATTGGTTGGAAGCGACACAGAGATCTAAATATCAATGCACTTGTTATTTTGTGCCTTGTTATTTATATTTTTGTATCTAGACGCTTATCCCAGCAGTTGGAAGAGTAAGGGTTGACCACGAGAAACTAAAAATCATGTACACTTGAAAAAAACTTTATTATTCAATACTGAATCCTTCCTATTTAATTAATATTATAAAATATAAATGTGACCGTTTATAAGGGCGTTCGGAAGTATGGATATTTGTTACTCTTTTTACGGATAAACGGCTGAATGGATTTAGATGAAATTTGAATGCATACATATTGAATATGTTCTGGATTAGCATATAGTATTATTATTATCCGTATACTGTGTTCACGCAGGGTGAAGTTGCTAGTATAAGCTAGTATTAAATAAAATTACTAGTGAACAGTCTAATTGGAAAAATAAAGGACGTGGATAAGCTTAGGTCAATTTAAAGTCGCTGACCTAACGTATGGCAGGTACGGATTACCCAGACATTTCATAATTTTCTAGTCAATCACCCTAGCTATAAATTATAGCTGTTATTAATAGAGTTAGTACGTACAAAATGATAGAAATTTCACTTTCGCTTTAATGGTGGGCTAATGGTACAGAAGCCATAACTTTGGAATCGTCAGTACTCGTTGAATTGAAAACCTATCGGTGTTTTAGGGTTGTCAGTCAAAGGAGGCATAAAAAATAAAAAGTTTGTTTGTTTTTCTGTTAATTTTTTTTTCTAAGTAAGATTCTTATTTCAGACAAAGATGGAGGTCCTACTTTCGTCTATATTATATCCATTATATTGTAGTAGCAACATACGGTTAAATATATATCGACAGGTGTATTTAACTAGCCTAACAAGCGCACCAGGCACAGAAAAGCAGGTTCTTCTATGCAATATTAATTGAAGTTTGTTTGTTTTTCTGTTAAAAATTTTTTCTAAGTAAGATTCTTATTTCAGACAAAGATGGAGGTTCTACTTTCGTCTATATTATATTATTATGTATCTCTGATTTCGCACAACACTGGCCAGGGGATCTACGCCTATGGTGAATTTTTGATATATGTATGAATATAGTGAATCGATTTTTTACATGGCGAAAATCCATCTTCAGCTTAGATTATTGTTAATTGTGTTTAACTTAGCTGGTGGAAACCCTTAAGCTTTACCGGCAAAGGTTCTACTGATATTTATCAATAACTTAAACATAGGACCTTTTTTTGAATCAAATTATTCGATTGAGCTTCAAATATTTCGATGTCAAGACCTTAGGCGGTTGAGTCCCTGATTTAAAGTTTAAAACTATTTACAATTGTTTTAAACTTAAAATCAGGAATCAAAAAGTCGTAGGACATTAAAATAGAAGCCTTTGAATGACAGATTTATACCCAAAAATTTTATAAATTGGAGAACCTCTCTTTTTTATTAGTTGTAGTAGCAACATACGGTTAAATTTATATCGACAGGTGTATTCAACTAACCTTACAAGCGCACCAGGCACAGAACAGCAGGTTTCTTCTATGCAATATTAATTAACCTTATAATCGACTCGATCTGATGTGGTAAACGCTGGATTATTGAAGAGCAGATAGATAATAATGCTATCATGATTTTTATTGTAATTTTTTGTGAGATACATTTTGTAACTGGCAACCCTGCTTGAAATTAGGTTCATATTACCTCCCACTTTTAGTGTATATTGCAATATTCATAAATTAAACACATTATGTTATTATTCAACATTAATGGATAGTGGAAAGCATCGGGAGAGATGAGATAACGTTTCTGGTGCCAATCTCAATCAAAAATCAGTTTTAATACTGGGCGATAAGGTCTAACGGATTTCAAATGTGTTGGAAGTAAATCTGAAATGATCAAGCGAAGAGTAAAGGGGCAGAGTTTAATTTGAGATGAACGGTTAGATTTGCACTTCAATATGAAAGATAACATCGTATTTGTTATAATTACTTTTATGGAACAAAGTGACCTATTCGAAGGCCCCACATGCCCCATTATCGAATGAATCGAAAGAGCTTAGCCATATATTTCTAGCGCCTAATTTAAATTAAATAAATAAATATTAAATATTGTCAGACAAATTACACAGCGCCATCTAGCCCCAAAGTAAGCGAAGCTTGTGTTATGGGTACTAGACAAGTGATAAACATACGTAAATACATTTTTTTTTGTTAATACATACTTATGATACATAGAAAACACCCAGACCAAGACAAACAGACATGTTCATGCAAACAAATGTTTGTCCTGTGTGGGAATCGAACCCACGAGCGTTGGTGTCGAAGCCGCGTCATATTGACCGCTACACCACCGAGCTCGTCAAATGAATTGAAAAAAAAAAGTACTATTTTTTTAGTTTTAAACGTCTCAAATTCTAAATACGTTTACGTCATCAACCCATAATCGTCCCACTGTTGAGATACGGGTCTCCCCTCAATCGTAGGGCTTTACAGTATACTCCACCACGCTGCTCAACTGCGGGTTAGCGGACTCCAGTGTTTTCAAGCAGCCACTTTGGCTTAACGACTGTCATCTAATGACAACAGCCGGGACCGACGGCTTAACGTGCCCTCCGAAGCACGGAGGAGACCAAAATAAATAAACCCATCCAATAGACAGACAGCAGTCGACGTTGCTTAACTTGCATGTTCGATTAGACTGACACGCGCAACTACGGCATCGAGCTCCTCAATTCTAATGCGAAATCTAAATACTCGTGTGTAATTGGAGTAATTGATAAAATAACTATAAACAATAGTTCTGCAGCTAATGCCCTGGGCATAAGCAGTTGGTATTGGTATGCAGACGGGGAATGGTTGTTTTTGTCCCCAACCTCTCTCATCGTCAATTTCAGCAGCCGAAGGACGGCTACTGCTAATCATACGCGACCTCTTTAAATTATCTGGAGTTGTGACATTTGCTTCCGTCAACTCCTAGGGTTCTATCAACTTCAGTTTAGACTAATGATACCTGTGTTTAGCTTCATCATCATCACCCTCAGGTTCATTTTAGTCTCCACTACAGGAGCACGACCCTCTCTCGTCCGTCCCAGACGGAAGGAGGATTTGGCCTATACTCCCCACGCTGGCCAGACAGATTGGGGAGGCCTGATCGATATTTGATAATGTATTTCCCTTAGTCGCCTTGTACGACATCCATGGGAAGAAACGGAGTGATTCTATTCTAGTCTGCCGGAAACCACACGGTATTACGCTTAGCTGGTAGACTGCTTAGGTAGTAACCCTGGAGCTATACCGATTGAGGTAAAGATAGTTGTCAATAACTAAAACCAAAAACCTATTTTTAACCGACTCCAAAAAAAGGAGTCCACCTGGGTTGGTCTCATATTTTTTTCATCTTCATCATCATCATCAGCCTGTATCTACATACATAAATGTAGAGTAATATTTAGAGTCGGTTATTTTTTGTTAAAATTATTGAATCAAAATATTCGATGGTAATCGGCTTCAGCTTCGATGGTAGCGCCTCTAACTGCGGTTGTCATTCCAGTACCTTTCTCGTCTAACGGTCGACGATTCATATAATTTGAATTCGTAACTAAGTTATCCATTAAACAACTAAATAACTCACTATTCTACCCGGCCACGCATCCTTTCGGATAGATGATTGCTTTCTAAAAACTATGTTACACTCGATTTAGCTTCGAATGCGTGAGAATCGGAAAGGGCGTTCGAAATAGAGACAACTCGTCCCTCTAATTTGTATGTTTCAAGACTAATGAAGCGAGAAATTTTGTTTCTTGGAAACCTTTAACAGACTATTAAATTATTGTAAACCTTGAGACTAGCCCACCATGGCGACGACGTGATACTTGATTCTTTTGTTTTAAAAAGTAACCCAAGTTACAGCGTATGCAAGAATAAGTTACCCATTCTGCTAGTTATAATCCTATCAAAATCGGTCAGACAGACAAAATACTTATATTATAAGTATCTAATTATAGTACTGTTTATCAATATAAATATTATTGGTATACTTTCACCTCATTCCACTACAGGAGCACGACCCTCTCTCGTCCGTCCCAGACGGAAGGAGGATTTGGCCTACACTCCCCAGGCTGGCCAGTGAAATGGAGGTATATTACTTTGTCTAGTTTGTAATGTAACTTTTAACTTTTTGAGGAAATAAATGGCTATATTTATTATTTATACATTTTTAATATTCTATGTATATACAAGCGATAAATAGAAATATAAATAAATTAAGGACAAAATAGGACCCCTAAATAAATCTCTGAGTTTGAATGTTGTATATTACGTAGCTAAAGTTGGCTATTTTCAAGGAAAATATATTGTTGGTATTTTTTTCCTGAATTAGTAAACGTACTTAGATAAAAATTATCAAGTGCCTATATTTACGAACGTTGTGATATACGAGAGCCAGTCGCAGTTTCGCCATTGTTCTTCTAACACAAGGTGAGTGAGCAAGACTACAAAAAATGATCATCCACAAACTTAATCTAATGCAGTAATAGTCAACATCTTACATTTCAATAAAACATAGACACAAACAAATGAATATAACATCAGTTAGGATTTAAGACATTACGACATCAAAGAGCACCGCTTCGACTTACGAAACGAAAACCAACTCATGTCCCGATAAATCATCTGTCAGTAATTTCGGTCACTTACATGAGAATTAAGTAAAACCATACTACAAACAATAGGGTGGTCGGACCAACAATTTCACTGTCAGCACTGTACAATTCTGACCCTATATGGATTCTGACACAAGTCACTACACTATGAATGTAGAGATGCTCCGGTGAATCGAGAACATGAAAGGTCAATGCGATTATTTTAATCGAGACATTTATCTCGGTCTTTATTGTTTTCGAATTCCGCCGTCGCTGAGACGTCTTAATCGGCCCGCCATTTTGGAACCGTCATAATATTTCATCTGTGATCTATTGGACCTAAATCGGGGTAACCTTTTAATAAATTTAAAGTTTTATTGGTCAATTTTGATGGGTTAATAAGGCAATGTGTAAAATTAGGAATATTGATCAGTATTCGAGGAGGAAGATTTAGAAAAAAGTTTAGTCATATGAAAAGATGGAAGGAAATTTATCGTACGTCAATGAAGAAAATATGTAACATATATTTCTTTGTGCTTTTCTTTCAAATTTAAAACAGGTATACTCGTACAATAATATACATTTAACTACTATACATACAAATTCTACTCTATAATATAATTATGGGTGGATTACATTTGCTACGGATTATGATGGAGACTCCATCATCATAAATAACAAATATATATTCTCGATAAACATGGAAAAAATAATATACTTCATTAGGTATATTATTTTTTCCATGTTTATCGAGAATAAGTTTACATTTAAACTCTACAAAATATTTGCATAAAAACACCTTAATCTGTCAAATATTTGACAACTATACATATTCCTTTTCCATTAGAGACTTTCGAAAAACTTGCTGTTGATTGAGTTTGACATTTAATTCTCAAGTGGCATCATCACTTTCGCCTAGAATTCCTCAATTCGAATTAATTTCGCATCGACATGATGTTTCCAATCGTTTGCGAATTTGATTTGTGCTTTCACTATCAAGAGACCGGTTTGGGCAATTCTATGTTAAGGGCCATATGGCCGTGTTGACAAGTAGTGCTGTCAGCGATTATAAGATATCGATTATGCAATTTGACGTCTGAAGAGGCTTAGTGCTCGATAATTGCTTATGTATGTAATCGTTTGCTGTATATTAAATTAATGGTTGTTTTGGACCAGAAGTTGTGATACAAATAAACAACTGTTGCCGTTGAAAGATGTCATTGGTCTAATTCGCATAATTGAAAGTTGTCTTTTGAGTTGTCAACTATTTATATACGGCCGAGTGAACTAACATGTAAAAAATATTATGTACAACATATTAACACGTTGCCAGTTTAGTTCTTTATATTTATTTATGTTGTTATTTTATAACATAAAATATAATTTATGGTTGTGATATGGAGTTAAATGAATTATATTTATTTCAATCAGATAGAATTCGTATTGTTTTTCCTGTGGGTCGTAGTAATGTTACTAGAACAATGGTTTATGTAAATAATACATTTGTAGTCAAACAGTTGCAACGATTCCAATATGATACAAGCCTTACCACTGCCATTATTCATACTCGCCATAGAAATACTCGATACAACACGAATCAAATCGACATTCATATCGATAACACCTACAACACTCGTCTAGCATAAATGTTTATGTTAAATCCATCCGTTGGCTTTGATTTCATGTGTGACAGACCTCGTGGGCGGTCGGTATCGATATTAGATAATCGTATTAGGTTATTCGCATAGTAATCCCGCTTGAGTCAGATTCTGCTGTTACATCACTAACTGCTTATTATTTTTTAATTGTTCGATAGTTCGTGACCAGCTTTTATGAATCTAATTATTTTGCTAGATTATAATAAAGATTTGTTTCTAAATTATTGCGTACTTTGAGAACTATAATTCAAATTTTGGGGTTGGATTGCTTGGCTCTGTTACGTAAATTGACATTTGGGGATCGCATGTATATGATACGTCAATTATACACTCGGAAACCGTCGTTTTATCTTTATTTAATTCAAATTAATGACGCTTAATTACATATGGATACAAAAGGCGGCCTTAACGGTTGAAAGCATGTTCTTCCAATCAACCTTTGAGAAAAGCAGTACCTAATTCAAAATCTTATTCTGATGGGAAGGAAAATAAAACAAATTTTGGAAATAAATCCAACAGTAAATAACTACTCAATTAGTAAAGTGAATATTACTATGGCAAATATAATAAATATACATCATTGCTTAGACAAACTGTCAAAAAAGTTACCATGAGCAAAGTACATAAAGGCATGGGTCTTGAATTTATGTATAATTCTCTTGAGTGGTTCGGATAGCGCGTCCGAGACGTATACCTTATAATCTTAAGGAGTCAGTAGTGTAAAAATGGAATGGAAAGTATACGAGTGTTGTCAGATCGAAGTTGAAGGCGGTGAGAACACAGATATATAAAATTACACTTCAAGTATTCTGGAGAGTGAAGTGACAGACTAGTGAGAGTATGATGATGTTTTCCTCTGCTAAATAAACGTTCTTTTTTAATGTATATATTTAGAATCGTTCCAATATCGATAAATTGAACGACAACATTTACAGTGGGGCCATCTCTAAAAAATCAGCTATGTTTTTATATTATTTTTTACGTTACGTAGATACATGAAGATCTTAGAGACTTAGACTAATTATTTGTTCAGCTAGATTTAATAAATAATTATGTCAGTCTTATTTTCGATCGTTAAGGAACACGAAAAGTTTTAATAAAATGAAAATATAAAAATTACGTGGACAATAGTAAAAACTTAACTTTTGACAGAACGACGTTTGTCCGGGAAGCTAGTTATTAATAAAAACTAGCTGTCCCGGCGAACTTCGTACCGCCTAACAATCAATGAATGTCGTGGTACATATTAGCTGAACTAAATTTATGATTTTATGGAATTAAAACAATGAATAGTAGAAAATAATAGAGAAGCTCGATGGCGTCATTGCGCGTGTCAGTCTAATTGAACACGCAAGTTAAGCAACGTCGACCGTAGCCTGTACACGGATGGGTTTATATTACCTCGAGCTCCTCCGTGATTCGAAAGACACGTTAAGCCGTCGGTCCCGGTTGTTATCATTAGCTCATCTTGAGCTCCTCCGTGCTTCGGAAGGCACGTTAAGCCGTCGGTCCCGGTTGTTATCATTAGCTCATCTTGAGCTCCTCCGTGCTTCGGAAGGCACGTTAAGCCATCGGTCCCGGTTGTTATCATTAGCTCATCTTGAGCTCCTCCGTGCTTCGGAAGGCACGTTAAGCCGTCGGTCCCGGTTGTTATCATTAGCTCATCTTGAGCTCCTCCGTGCTTCGGAAGGCACGTTAAGCCGTCGGTCCCGGTTGTTATCATTAGCTCATCTTGAGCTCCTCCGTGCTTCGGAAGGCACGTTAAGCCGTCGGTCCCGATTGTTATCATTAGCTCATCTTGAGCTCCTCCGTGCTTCGGAAGGCACGTTAAGCTGTCGGTCCCGGTTGTTATCATTTAATGACAGTCGTTAAGTTAAGTCAGTGGCCTTTAGGCGGTTCGAAAACACTGGCCTCCGCCAACCCGCAGTTGAGCAGCGTGTTGGAGTACGCTCTAAACCCCTTCGGTTGAGGGAAGACCCGTATCCATAAAAACTGAAGATTTCATAAAAATAAAGATTTCCTTATTGTTAATTTAAAAAAAAAAACGTTTTGTTTTATTTATTTTAGTTTTGAAATAGGTTTTATCATTTTGGTGATTTGTAATTGTCATTTCTTTTGATGTTTACTCTGATTTGATTCTTGCGCTCGAACCCCATGGGAAAAGCGTTTTCACCCCTATCGATTTGACATTTTTAAATTTTCATAACAAATCACAGACAACTTTCGCGACATAAAAGTGACACCAATCGATTTGACGTTTTGATATTTGACAACCAATAAATATCGTAATCCCTTTTTCAACTGACAGTTTCATTTGTATGGGAAAATGTTTTTTCTTTTATTTAATTTTTTCAAGAATTTTCCAATGTTTTTAAGAGTTATTCTGCTATTCGGGACGGAAACAAATCCAACAAATCAAAAACCATGGCAATCGGTCCAGCCGTTCTCGAGTTATAAGTGTTGTAACAAACACGACTTTCTTTTATATATAAGGTGTAATTGAATCAGACGCAAATATTTCTAGGGATGGTATAATTATGATAGAGAAACACGATTACCAAAGTTTAATAAAAATCTACACGCTAGTTTTTATTTTTGAATTTCCTAACAAAGTTATAATATTATTTTCAAAATCAGCCTGTATTTAGCCGTGCACTCACACTAGTTAGCCGCGCACTCACACTACTATCACCTACTACACAGTCATTCATAATTTAAGAATCCAATCCCTCCCCATGGTAGCTTAGCGCGCGAAGAATCGGACGAATTCAAATCTTAGTTTGTCGGTGGCGTTCGGGTGCGGAGGAGCTCGATGGTGTCGTTGCGCGTGTCAGTCTAATCGAACACGTAAGTTAAGCAACGTTGACTGTCTATGGATTTGTTTATTTATCTCAAGCTTCTCCGTGCTTCGGAGGGCACGTTAAGCCATCGTTCCCGGCTGTTGTCATTAGATGATGGTCGTAAAGCCAAGTAAGTGGCATGTGGGGCTTGAAGATACTGGCCTCCGCCAACCAGCAGTTGAGCAGCTTGGTGGAGTACGCTTTAAATGCCTTCGATTGAAAGGGAGACCCGTATCCTAATAGTGGGATGAATATGAGTTTATGTGGTGGTGGCGGTTCGGGTGCGGCAAGGTAATTGATACTACTACTAATCTAACAACATTTTTTTTATTCTACGTCGGGTGGCAGACAAGTATACGGCCCGCCTGATGTGAAGCTGTTACAGCAGTAGATCAAAACTCGCGCGTCGCCACTCGCGCTCTCAACGCAGGAACTCTCTAAAGATCGTTGTGTAAACTTATACCTCAAAAAATAGTCGGCAGGGTGCACCACGTGCCGGTGAGATTGGTTTTGTCTCTAAAGATTGTTGTGAGCCACTTACTCTTCAAAAAATAGTCGGCAGGGTGCACCACGTGCAGATGAGGTTAGTTTTGTCTCTAAAGATCGTTGTGAGCCACTTACACCTCAAAAAATAGTCGGAGGGTGCACCACGTGCAGGTGAGGTTAGCTTTGTCTCCATAATAAATAATAATAAATATTGTCACACAAATTACACAGCGCAATCTAGCCCCAAAGTAAGCGAAGCTTGTGTTATACCTACCTACTAGACAACTGATAAACATACGTAAATACATTTTTTTTTTTGTAAATACATACTTATGATACATAGAAAATACCCCGACCAAGACAAACAGACATGTTCATGCACACAAATGTTTGTCCTATGTGGGAATCGAACCCACGAGCGTTGGTGTCGAAGCCGTGTCATTGACCGCTACGCCACCGACCTCGTCTATCTATCTGTAAAGATCGTTGTGAACTCACACACCCCTCATAAAAAATAGTCACCTCATTATTGGGCTCAGGGTGCACCACGTGCAGGTGAAGTTGGATTTGTCTAAAGATTGTTGTGAACTTACACCTCAAAAATTCGACGAGCTCGGTGGCGTAGCGGTCAATGACTCGGCTTCGACACCAACGCTCGTGGGTTCGATTCCCACACAGGACAAACATTTGTGTGCATGAACATGTCTGTTTGTCTTGGTCGGGGTATTTTCTATGTATCATAAGTATGTATTTACAAAAAAAAATGTATTTACGTATGTTTATCAGTTGTCTAGTACCCATAACACAAGCTTCGCTTACTTTGGGGCTAGATGGCGCTGTGTAATTTGTCTGACAATATTTATTATTATTAGTATTATTTTTGAATTTTTTTGAAAAAAATCTTAGTGTAATAAATAGCCTTTAACTTTTCTTTCTATACAACATATGTTCAGTAAGTACTAACTTACCTACAAAAACGTGTAACTAACTAACGCAAGGCAAACTACTTAGTAGGTACCTACGGAAAGTATCATGGTGGCACACAAAAGCTTATTTTTATCTAGTTAATTGATTCAAGTGTTATTTTGCGAAAGTCAAATTTACAGGAAATTTGAGCAGAGACGACCGAAGCAGCCATAGCTGTCGTATGCAACTACTATCGGTAGTGGGTGGTATAATAGCAGATGTGTCGTGTTTGGATTCATTTTGTCGGTATTAGATTCTACTTACAATGCGACGGTGGTAATATGATGAGCTGACGCCGTAGCCAGGATATCTAGCACACTAGTACACTCTTGGAAAAATAACACCAGATATGTCGTGTTTGGATTCGATTTTTATTTCTCATTTCGAATGTAAATCTAACTTTTAGAATTTTAACTTCCCATCACACTTTTACAGGCTGTGGACTGTCAAATTAATACAACTTGATTTTTGTAGCTAGACATAGGTACTATTAGTCAATTTATAAGTAAATGCTGTGACAAAATGTGTTAGTAGGTTAAAGTATGTAGTAATTGTTATTTCGTTACTTAAATGTCTCCATGCCCTTAGATAATACTTTGGTACTTATCCCGCTATACCCCGTACTTACAAAAAATTTGTTGTATTAACTTGGCGTGGTTAAAAGTTAAAATTCATTGTTATTTACACAGATTATTTACAATGGCCACTTGCGTACTTCACTTCACTACATCAAATGTTGGATGTGACCTCCTCTTTGGTGGATGCACTGTACAGCACGATCGATCCCGTGTCTGCGCACTGAACTGAGCACTTGAGTTTCACTGGCTATCACATCAAAAGCCCTGATAATACGCGTACGTAGTTCTTCCGCCGTGCGGATAGTATGACCATCATTCCCATAAACCAGGTCCTTGGCCCTACCCCAAACGTGAAAATCCAACGGTGTAAGATCAGGTGAACGTGGTGGCCAGGCGATGATATTGCCACGCCCAATCACACGCCCCTGGAACTCCTGAATTAAGTATTCTCGCACTCGTCTGGTGTAATGTGCCGGTGCTCCGTCGTGCTGGAAATACATCCAACGACGGTCCCACACAGGTACTTCCAGCAGCAGCTCCGGGAGATCATGCTGCAAGAACCTCAAGTACGAGTCCCCATTCAGTCGATCCAGGAACACTTTCCAAACGTAGTACCGCGACACGTTGAAAACACGCGCAGCGTCGGCGGTGCTCGCCACGGGATGGCGGCGAAAGAACTCCAGCACCTCTTCCTCGCGCCGCCCAGGGTGTCGTGGCCTCCTCGCGTCGGGACGAGGCTGGTAACTGCCGCTCTCTCGGTGTCTCTGGACCGCACCGAGTATTGTCCGTATGTTCAATACTCTTCTGTACCGCTCATCATACAGATCTCGAGCCCTCGTTAGGACTTCTCCAGCATCGTGGTAACATAGTACCATTTGCTGGGACTCCTGGTTTGTGAAACCATAAGGCATATTGATTACCGATATCGTAGCGTGAGCACAGGACGGCACGAGAACGATGCGCACTTATCGAGATATGTAAAACAATGGCGAACGTGCATACAGTGCATACGTCGCTGCGCGGTACCTACGCCTCGCCACTGCGCAGGCGCGTTGAGAGCGGGTGGGAGCGGACAGTCAATCAACGGTGCAAGAAAGGACCTTTCTACGCATGCGCTAGACACGAATTCTCGGTAAAGTGTAAAGACTCGGGCGCCATTTGTCGATTTCATTGATAAATTAATATTTTGTCGGTGTGTGCGTGGGCAATGTAATCGAGTTCCCTGCTACAGAGTGATTATTTACAGGTTTTTAGGTCGTATTGTTTTAAGGGTTTTCTCGAAATCTAGCGTGTAGAAATAAAAATAAAATATACCAATAACCTTTATTTATGTACTAGAAATGGCCCTTAAAATATTTGCGTCTGATTCAATTACACCTTATATATAAGATGTGTAAGACGTGTCTAAGGACCCAATGACTGAATAAATAATTTCCATTTCAATTGCAATTGCCCTTTTGAACAATATGGTAGCCGCTGTTAAACTTGGCTACACTGGAGACAGTGGTAAGAATGTGTAGTGGGGCTGTCACCATTGTGTTATAAAACCTGCCTTAGTGAAATAATGAAGTAATTGTGAATTGTGCATTTTTGCACTAGATTAGCGACAATGCGACGACGTTCCGCTTTTGTAATTAAGGAAAGCTTGCAATTCCTAACAAAACAATTGACACATCCATTCATCCATAGTATATCATTGACGCAACCGGCTTTCTACGCTGAACAGGACGAAAATAAGTGAGGGCAAAAGCTAAGCAGACAGTATTTCGTAAGATGCCAACTTACTTAACACTAACGGAACAATTAAAAGCAACAGTGACAGGGTTTGTATAGGTGTGCCGTGAGTTTGCCCATAGTCGTGATGAAACAGCTCGCAATTGGCCACGTCATGGCTTCAGAACCTTTCCTTAGGCGTCATGCTACTTATTGAAGATGTGACGAATGCTTATAACGAAATCTTTTTGTGTAACAAAGTACAGGGTATTTTGATTTCAACACATTTTTAAGCGTTTAATTTCCTTATGAATAAGATGTAAGTAATAATTGAAAGTATAAAAGACGGCTTATTGTTGAACAATCCTTTCTAGATGACATTGGACAATTTTTGTATAGGAATGAGACAAGAAAAGTCTGTTCGTTTAGCAGATTGGCGGTGGCGGCATAAGCGCTTCGTATCGTTTTCATATTAAATTATTTCTTGTAATAAATTACTTATTTATTTAGTTGATTATCTTCATAAATGTTATTATCATAAATTAATTATTTACTAATATATTAGAAATTAATTGTTTAGTAAAATATTAGTAAATTATATATTTGTACCTACTTTGAAAAAATTAAAAGTTGTAATAGCTTTATAGTTATGAAAAACCACAAAATTGACCGAAGAAAAATTTAATTTAAAAAAATTAGGATTGAACGAATTCTCTAATTTTATCGAGAGCCAGCAGCGACAGTGATCTCTATTATTAATATTTACAACAAATTTTTTAATTTCATCTTTAATAAAAACTATTTTAATTTCAATAAAAATAAAATATATTGACAATCAAAAATTAAACTGTTACTATAATGGACGCTTTAATAACGAATTTTATTAAGCTGATGTAATGATGAGTTTCCTGAAACACGTTAGTTTATGATTTAAGGAAACTAATTTCTCTATAAATTTATTAACTGTCGATATAATGTATAAGGGCATAACTTTAGAATTATCTAAATCACTTTTGAGGCCCAATTTCAATTAGTTTCCGATATAATTTTAATTAAACTTTGAAAACAATGAAATTGAAATTGGCAAAAACTGGACTTGGCTAATCTCCTTTCGAATCTCATGATTTACGGCGATTTTCTGTCAGGGAATGGCAGACTGTTGTAGCCGCACAAGTTAGACAGAGAAAATACTGTGTTAAGTTTCATTGTATGTTTTTACTTGATCGCGTGAACACAGTACAGTTGCTGGTAAACGTGTATTGAAAGTGGAAACATTAATTTGGTTTACACCGTCGAGATTTTAATTGCCATTTCATTGATAAATAATACGAATCGAGAATCGAGTGATGCAACTTCGACTCGATTATGGACATTTCGTAGAAAGCTTCTGGATTTTTATAGTGTTTTACGATAACGATTATTTCTCGCGTGTTTACCTTTATTTAATTAGTGTAATTCGATGCTTGATTCATGTTTTCTTTTGTGTAATAAAATTTAATATGTGTAGTTATTGATTATGCGAGTGGTTTATTATTATTTTATAGCTATTAACACTTATAATGAATCTTGTTATATAAAATTTCGAATTTATTGTACAGAATTTCTGTCTAATAGTTTCAATATAGATTTGGTTCAGACTGGGGTAATCCGAATGGAGAATGATCTCCGCTTTACAAAACAAAACCATCAGGCGAAAAAAAATATGTCTTAGTCTTTGCCCACACGCCACTCTTGCTTATGACCTTCGTACACATCTTTCATTTGTTTTGTTGATACAGAATATCCGCCCGCTAAGCCCTTTTCCATTAGACAGTGCTGAACGAGGCCTCAATTGGTTAATTATTTGCTTGCGCACTGCTCATGTCTGGTGGGAATGCAGCTTAAGTCTTCGTGTCGCGCAAGCAAAATCCTTGCCGGACAAAACAAATACCCCCAACCGCTATATCTCTAAGGTCTACTCCGAAATCATAATTCGTAGTTTCAGTCGAAACTGTCGAAAGTTTGAATTTTTCTTAAAACTTTTTTTTTTATATCTACTACAAAACGAATCTCTTTTTTATATTAATTGTGACATTTGGACAGCAAATAACAGATGGACAAAGGTGAAAGAAAAAACAAAAAAGAAAAAAATACAAAGCAACGGAAAAAAATAACAAGGCTCAGCCAGGTTCTGGGTAAAAAAGGAAAGTAATTATGTAAGTAATGTGAGGATCCATTGATGGAATCGAATTTAATCTGTCTCTTAAAGTTATGAAGTTTCACCCGAAACTTCAGATTTTCCTTTTGAAGTAAGAAACCCCTTGTTTCGGAGGCAATTTCGTGCGGCACAGATTCTATATCAGTGTTGCACGTTAGGGTACGTTTCCAAGAAAAGCGGAAATGGGAGAGATATTTTTAATAGTACAGAGATGTGTCTTTTCTCCGCCCAGCCATACCCGGCTGCGCTTTCTATGGAAATGCACCCTTATTACCGCCAAACTGTGCAAGTAGGTTATACTTTTAATGAAAGTGAAGCCTGCTTCGTATGGCAAATGAGAGATGTACAAAACGTTTGTTTCGTTACATTTACCACCCACTAATTACGGCGTATTGAAAATGAGGTCTGAGTAATTTAAATTATAATGATACGTTGCTCTTTTGACACGAACTTTTTCTTGACCTATTGTTATTTTAGGGCGCCATTGCGAACGAGAAATACCTTTTAATATATATAATTAAATGAAAACGATAATACCACTAATCACGCAATATCAGATTATACAGCTCACAAGTACAGATTATCTAGATTTTTGTAGAGCTACAAACTTGAATTTCGGCGAAACGTAGTAGTAAGAAGAATCTTTGTCTGGGTGAAATTCACCCGTAAGGTGTTGAGATTAGTGTTGCCCAAATGCAAGAACAAGACGAGACTTAGCTAGTCTTGGTCTTGGTCTTGCGCCAATACATCTGGTCTTGGTCTTGGTCTTGGTATTGCACTCCCAGTCTTGGTCTTGGTCTTGGTCTTGCAGCAAGAGTCTCGCAAGTCTCGCAAGTCTCGCAATTACCTATTAGCCTATTGCTATTTACTAAACGTTACTTTAGAGCTAAGAACAACGTAACAGAGTACATAGATCTTATTGCACGCTTTTTTATTTTATATACACGCTTTTATATTATTCGATTAGCATTGTAGAGTATTTTTACACGTTTCAAGTATATCAAAAGTGTCTATATTTAGCAAATGGGTGACGACATATTCGGGCACTTTGTCTTTTAAAAACACACACTTCCAAAAATCGCGCTTTGCAGTGAACTTATTGAACATGTTTATCTATTAGGTAATAATAATATGTAATAGTAAGTAATTATTGTAAACCCATATATGTAGTTAATATTATAATATTTCCTTGCGAGAGCAGCATAATGTATTCGTATCCATTCTGAGCACCCAGAAACTTATTTTATTCTTTGGAACATGTACTCTATGGCGGGAATCTAACAGTGTCAAATGTTGTGCGTGCGGTGCAGCGGCGATGATTGTATGCGATATCAGTAGAAGCCGCCGGCAGTTGTATATAGGCAGGTGTATAGCCGAATAGCTGCAAAATTTCTTTGACAGGTCAGTATCCGACGCTGATGATGATGATGCCGACAATAAGACGCCGCGCACTATCAAAATGCCGATGGTCAAAACTAGGGATGCACTCTTTTTTTTATTGATATTTTCATTCTCTAATCGTATATCCTATACTCCCTGAAACGACACTAACTGCAAGACGCAAGAGTCTCGCAGGCTTAGTCTTGTTCTTGCTCAAATCTTGCACGGTCAGTCTTGGTCTTGGTCTTGTTAAAATTATGCGGTCTTGGTCTTGGTCTTGCAAAAATACAAGAACAAGACCAAGACTGCAAGACCAAGACCGATTTTGGGCAACACTAGTTGAGATAGAGGTTAGAAGATTGTATATCCCTATGTTATACTTATTTTATGAATTGTCATCTTTGAGACAAAGCCAAGCTTATTTGCACGTGGTGCAGCTGCTGATAGATATAACGAGGCTCTGGCGAAAGAGTAGTAGAGCATAGTGATGGTAGCTTGACTACGAGCCGGTAAGCAATATTTTATCTTTCAAATGTCTATAGACTATGGCCACCGCTTCAAATCCGACAGGCCGTATGCTTGTCAGCCATCTGACGTAGTGTAGAACTTAGAGTTAGCTCTTTTACACTAGTAGTAGAAAGTAATAAAGCTGCCTACAATCCTACATCTAAACGAGTATAATGTAATAGTTTAGAGACCCATATTGGCCAATTTAGAAAGGTCTTCCAAACACATCCTTAACGAATAACATATTGTCTTCAATCAGCACGTCTGCGCAGCGAAATCGCCCTTTCGTCACGCGATTCTAGCAATTATGTCGAAATATGCACATTAAGTTGTTAAAAAATTGGTTAGCGCTTTTTTGTTATGGTTAATGATTAACCTAAAATATTTTTAAAATTACAGTAATTTTAATAATTACGATTAAGATTACGTCCTATCGGTGTACAAATAAATCTCTTCTTCTTCTTCTTATTTTCTAGGCTACAGTGGACGCGACGAGATGACATGAAATGCATTTAATTTCGTCGCTTCCATTTCTGGACTCCAGTGTCCTGCGGCCTAGGGTTACCAACTATACTGTTAAAAACAGTATTAAACTGTTTTTCACTACATTATACTTTTTACTGTTGAACAAAAATAAAGTATACAAAATACTGTTTTCAGCATCAAAATGCTTAACACTAGTGTTAGACGCTCGCACATTTTTTTTTTTTAATTTAGTCATTTATTAAAGAATAACATATAACTATTAATGTAATAAAAATGAGTCCCTGATTTAATTTTAGTTATAATTGTGGTAAGGCGTATGTAATATTTATATAAAACTGCAAGAAGCTATAAAAATATGTATTTAAAACATTAAATACTGTTCATTTTTCTAAAATACTGTTTAATATTATTCTCAGACCTAAATATACTTTATTTCTAGTAAAAAAAAACCTGCGGCCCATCAAGTAGGCGCTGTAAGACACATGCTGTGCCTGTGCCCCAATAAAAAACAATGTTATCGAGAGTTAACAGGAAAATGGTTATGTGCCATCCGTCACTAGGTTACGTCCATGTATCATCATGCGAAATAATGATACAGTACAAATGTGCACACTTTTGAGTTTACTTCAAGCTAGTCGCGGCCTTTTCAAAACACGATTGTATCGAAACCATAAAACATTATCAAAATGTTAAACGAAGTAGACTTTTGCCATAAACCGCAGACGACCAAGCGATGAATCACGAGAAGCCACGAATTCCAGACACAAGTCGTGTTTGTGTTCGAACAAATTGCATAATTGGCCGAATTTATCAGAGAAAGTGACGTGAACGACCAATACTAATGTAATACAGGCTTAATGATAGATCGCGTCACGTTTAACTGTGCCTCTGTTACAATGTTAAAGGGAATAACGTGGTATCTGACAATATCCGAAGGCTAATAATTTATATCTACTCAATAAAATTATTCACTTTCACCGGAGCGCACTTTAAAGATATATTTTACTTTGAATTGAATTCACTATTTTGGCGCCAACATAAGGGGGATTAAGTAGTGTCGAAAACTGAAGCCGTAACCCAGGATATACTTTCTAGAATAACTTTCGAAACTAGTACAATCGTGCATACGAGTACATCCTTCAAGTTCGTCGGCCACCTCTCAAGACGAGAAGGTGAATCAAATACCTTGTCAAGATGGTCAGGGTAGAGTCAATAGCACATGACCACGTTGCAGAACATCCAAGCAATAGACTGACCAGATAGTGGCTGTTATGGCCTGTCTACTCATTGCATGAATATAACGGAATTTCCTCAAATTGGGAGAGATGGCGGGAATCTTGAGGCGAGCGATGTACCTTGTCGTAGACTCTTACCCTCTCTCAAAGCGAACACGAGTGCTCTGCCAAGAGCGTAGCAAAGTAGAAGACTTGAGATTACAGACAACAGTAATTGACTATAAAATAAAATAAAATTTAAGCAATACGTACCAAATATTGATCAAACCTAAAGACACTTTTCGTATACAAGTATATTTTCAAATAGAAAGAGTTCAGTTTTAATACGCAGCTGAGTAAGCCTTAAAAATATCTAAATCTGGCAATAAACAATAGGTTTCGTAATTCAGCTACTCTATCTTACATCACGCCTATAGCGTGTAGAAAGCTCAGATCTTATTCGTTATTTATGAGCATCGAATCCATTGTCGATCGCGAATGATTTACTATGATGACTGAACTATGGCTGCCGTTAATTACTAGTTTTAGAGTGCCTAGACTTTACAGCCTAGAGAATATAAATCACTGAAGCAGCACAGATCCAAGTGTATTGAGTATCTAGCCCCGTTTCATTATACGCATAAAGTAACACATTGACACGAATTGGTGGCGCTACAAGCTATAGAGTGTAACGGAATGAAATTCCTTTATAGCAATGTTCCTGCCATGTACCAGCCTTAGTTTACACCCGAGTGGACATTTTATATCGATGTCAACCCGAGGTTTGCATTGAGTCGTGATTCATTCGGCCCAGAGGCTGGTGCGAGAATGAAAGTTGATTTATTTATATGATGCTATAAAAGCATGCTATTACCATAGTTACGCTTGTTAGGACACACTTGAATTCTATATGTTTTCTTGTTTAATAGCAGTATTAGTTTAATAACTAAACAATCGATTTCGTAGTGTTTGTATTGTCTGTTAGTATACAATTCGTTTTTACCGTTTAATTTGGAGCTCACGATTGTTTTTTTTTTTTTAAACGCATATGAAAGGAAAATAATTCACAGTGCCATCTGCCAGTTCTACTTTTTTATGTTAATTTAAATATATCAGACATCAGTAGACTACATTATATAGTAAGGTTCCAAGATTCACTAAAATTAGAGCACTGCCCCCTTACCACCATCTCTTATTGCGATTCAATAACTGAATAGATTGCTTATTCATACCAATGAATAAGCGACTCTATTTAAAATGGAATAAGCGACTCTATTCCATTTGAAATAGAGTCGCTTATTCATTTGCTATGAATAAGCAATCTATTCAGTTATTGAATCGCAATAAGAGATAGTGGTAAGGGGATTGGTTATAGACCTCACTGATTTCGTTATCCGAACAATTTTCGACATAAAGTAAATATATTGATAGATATATTAATTTTATGTTATACTACATTTTCGAACTACGATGTGTTTTTTTGTAATTTCCAGTAGTGTGTAGAGCTTGTTCAATCATAATGTCACCACTCAGACGCGAGGATGTAGACGAGGGTGTATCACGTTAGTTTAAAGAATGCTATAATAGCTAATCTCTCATAGTTTCATCTTACAAGATTCTTCAATGTCACGATTGAAATCACATCACGCTTGACAATGCAATTTAGTGTTAGCTTGTATTGCATGGGCTAAAAACGATATAAGACGTTAAGTTTTATCGTGCTTTTAGATGGTACACAATAATGGTATTACCGTCTACTTTTTATTACTTGCCAGTATCGCGGTATTCATTTCTAATCGACCACTAAGACACTACAGGATATAGCTAATAAAACGACTACATTAGCGAGTTAAACTTTTACTGGCTTTATCGCTACTCGCATGCTGTAAAATGACTAGCGTAATATATGCTTTAATACAGTATGACTTTCAGCTTAATGGCGTCGCTGGTGGTCTGCTAATTACTTCTCGTGTTGCCAGTGTCACGGAGATCACCTCTGATTTGGGCATAGGGCTGCCCAGTGATACAATCGCCTCCAATTAAGGTATTGTCGAATTGCGCCGTGATTTACCGTCGATAATTAAAATCAAGTTCGATTTTGTGCACTGAATGTGTTAGTAAATTAATAGGGTTGTAGGGTTATTGGTGTATCGTAGATCTTGTTTGTATTAATTTACTGTTTGTAAGTTGCTTTTGTTACCTGTTCGCTTTATAATGTTAGATTGTGGAAAATAAGGGTCTTTGCTGTGGTTGATATTAAATTTCCATTTAAGTTAATTAACATTTTATATTTGATAGTCTCGCTCAATTTTATTTGAAATGGGAATACGATTCATTAATCAATAACTGTTTTCATCTCACTGCTGCGATGCGGGTCTCCCCCCAATTGAAGGGAGTTTAGAGCATACTTCACCACACTGCTCAACTGCAGGTTGGCGGAGGCAAGTGTTTTCAAGCCGCTTATGGGCCACTGACTTGGCTTAACTTAACGTGCCCTCTGAAGACACACTCATAGAGGTGTTCGAATATCATCGACATTATTCACAAATAAAAATACACTCAAAAAATACCTATACAGGGTCAAAGGAAACATCGATGTTTCGGATAGGTCCATTTTGTTATGTAAACTATTTTAAGTACCCATTGTTACAGCTTGTAAAGCACTTTCGGGATTAGTTATTAGTTTTTCAATAATAATCGAGTGAGATCTAAATGTATGGTAGATGGAAACATAATTTTTTCGGATGTATCCAGTCTATTTTTTAAAAGATTATTTGGTAAAGCTCGTGACGCACTTTCAGAGACAGTGATCAGTTTTCCAGTTTATTGTATATTTTCTTTGGAAAATAACCTAGGAAGACCACATATCGCTTCCACCCTGTATACATAAGATACATACATACTCGTATTATACAGTTCAATGTTATTTTCCACGAATATACCTTACGAATCGTGACTGTATATATCTCTCAGAAGCTTCTACAGTAAATTCTCAATATCATTTTTCACACCTTAAGCGAAACGTCAAGTAATTAATTAAAAACAATAAGAATCAAGATGGCGAATGCGGTCGACCCGTGAGGTTGGCATATCACGCACTGAGCCTGTGCTGTTTATCTCGTCTGGGATATCGCGGGACAATTTTACCAAAGCATTGTCGCTCGGATACCTATTAAGGGTGTGACACACGTGCTATTTTTAATGCTGCGGCGAAAACGCACGATTCAGTGTGATTCAGTGATGGGTCGATAAAGTGTTCATCGCTGCTGTTGTGAAAATCTTTCATCTGATGAGCTCGGTGGTCGAATGGTTAGCAATGGCCACTTTGACTCCGAGGTCGCGGGTGCGCTTCCCGCACAAGACAAACATTTGTGTGCATGAACATGTCTGTTTGTCTTCGTCTGGGTGTTTTCTATGTAATATAAGTATGTATTTATAAAAAAAAATGTATTTAAGTACATTTATCAGTTGTCTAGTACCCATAACACAAGCTTTGTGCTTAATTTGGGACTAGATAGCGCTGTGTAAATTGTCCAGAAATATTTATATATATGTCTTTATGTTATAATATATAATACTAGCTTACCCGCCAGATATATCTGAGGACAATGGTCCTGTCTTTATACGGTACTCAATGGGTTAAGAATAATAAAACCTAGATCTTTCTTGGTCTGTCTAGTGCTTCGGTTGATTGATCCAGTTTCAGCCGAGCATAAATTAAGTCACGGAAAATGACGGATATGTCTACAAGTTTGGTTATTTTCTGCAACATCGGCGGTCTCGTCGAATCTTCGACGACGGTCAACAATTTGACACTACAGTTCATTTAAGCCTGGCGTACACGGGTAGAGTAAAAATGGACGAGTGGGAGTTACATTACGGAGTTACCAGCACGGTAAGAATAGTAATAATGTAACCAGTAAACAATGTAATGCTACTCTTCCGACTTTCCGATTTTTCTCTACCCGTGTCCAAGACCCTGTGTATAAAAATAACACACTGTTTAACAAGTGAACAATAATTTGTGAGCGTTGAATCAGCGACTATTCCATTATCGAAATTTGCTTTATATAATAACGCTATTGTTATTTTCTTTGTAGTTTTCCGACTCAGTTTGGCACCGATATTGGCGGGCAATTCATGAATCCGTGGGCAACGCCACGGATGGAGTAAGTTGCTGATTTAAATAGTTTTTTTTATATGAGAGGAGGGCAAACGAGCATGTGGGTCACCTGATGGAAAGCAATCACCACCGCTCATGAGATCAGCAACACCAAGGGGTCGCCGATCGTTTGCAAAGCCCTACCTCTCTTTTCGCCAGAGCATCGTTTGTCAGTCAACAGGGTGCACCATGCGCAGGTGAGGTTGGATTTGGTTCAAAGATGTTGATAAACCACTTACACTACACTAGTGTTGGCTAGTCTAAGACTACCTGAATTAAAAAACGTACCAGTAGACCTTTTTTGTTTTAAAAATACTTCAAGCGTTTAAAAAGTAGAACAACTATGTTTGTACACATACTTGGTGTCTTTGTTTTCCCCAGTGAATCTTTAATTAACTGTCCAATTAAAATAGTTTAGCTTTTGTGACCTTTGCATGTATGTTTTTCGAATTATTAGATGCTTAGTAAATAGTGTGATGCAATGTTCCAGTTTTTCAAGGAGAACATTATATTAGTGGTGGTTACGTATAAAACTACCACAAGGATATGACTATAGATCCGTTTTACAAAGTACTCTTGCATAGACAGTGGTAGTGATGTTCCATTCCCGAGAAATGTTCCCATAGAAGATGTTTGCCTTAGGCCAAATTACCGGCTACGCCACATTTCTAGATAAACAGGCAGGTATTATGCTTGTTTGCCACTTTAGTAGTATAAAAAAGACGACTCTGAGTCAAATAAAATGTTTAAGAAAAATATATAGATGTAGACAGACTATCCAATCAGAACTCTTTTTTTATATAGGTACTACGTCAGCTGGAAAACAAAGATACGCTCCATCAGATGTGATGCGATTACCGTAGCTATATATACGCTCGCCATATATACTCTCACTCCCGCTGCTAACGCAGCAACTCCCTTCTACCTACTGACCGCACTCACTTGCAGGAACACAGCAATCCTCAAGGAATTGCTACTTAGCTGCGGAATTTTGTGAGGACTTCCCCAGAAGGGTAGCTTACAAAATGCGCTGTACTCGTAAAAGAAAGAATGGAACGTGTATAGGCTGGCAACGGAACGGCAACCCCTTGGTGTTGCTGATCTCCATGGGCGGTGGTGATTGCTTTCCATCAGGTAACCCACATGCTCGTTTCCTCCCCCCCCCCCCCTTCTCATATAAAAAAATGCCCTATCTCTAGCATGAATTTCTCATCAGATCAATTCCGGGTCCATTATATGATATCATAATGACGCTTCAATTCCTAGAGTTCATTATTCGTAGAAAATACAAATGCATAAATAAAAGAAAGTCACGGCATTGAATACGAGCCAATAATCGATATATCATTCGACTAATCATTACTTATGGAAACACTCACAATACTATCGATACATCGCAGCGTAGTCATTGATATGCCACAGACGCGCAGCAAATCACCGCGACCTTTAAATCTGACTAAACTAAAATAGACTAAATAGAGTTAAATCAGATCATTATGGACCTATGTGCAGAAAGAAGGACGAGGTTTTAGGGTTGTCCAACAACATCGCTGTTCATACTATCATCTCCCCGACCCAATAAATAATCCTCGACATATTACATCGCCATCTAATGCTAAACTAAGCAAAGCTTGTACTATGGGTACTAGATCACTGATATTATACTTAAATACATTTTTTTTTGTAAATACGTACATGTAACACACACAAACCAAGAAAAACACAAATATGCACACAAATGTTTGTCTTATGCGGGGATCAAACCCGCGACTCTGGAATCAAAGTGAACATTGCTAGCCATTCGACCACCGGTCTCGTCAATGATGTTATATTTCTATAGATATGGCATATGATATATGGCAAAGCGGTCTCTGCTGACATTTTGGACATAGACTATTGTCATCCTTATCATATTTGATATATTTACTATCTTTATTCCTCATTGAGATCGCCAATTATTGTTGCAAAAATATGAAATCAATTAAAGTATGTGTAAAATCAATTATTATTTTATACTTTCGTGTGATATGTGATCTCTTGGGATTTAATTACTTTATTAACAAATATAAACAATATTAAATTATAAATAAAATATCTCCTAAGAGACAACCTTAGCGTACAAAATGATAAATAACATTCATAAACTAGGCCTTGTTATTCCTCAGCAATTAACATAAATTGATATTTACCGCACTAAAATTAGAGTCGATATTCAAAAAAATGCAGTTCCTCAATTTGTTTTGTTCCTAGGGCTGAGCACGTAGACAATCGTAAACAATTTACAACACTAGTATGGTAATGTTCGTAAGTGACGTGGACACGGGTCTCTGATACCATTGTTTCGAGCGCAAAAAGAAAAAGTATACTTGCTTTACATAGTGTACTGTACAAGGTTTGTTTTTTTTTTACGGCTTATCTGAGTTAATGTAGTACCTAGAATATTCCTCGTTCTTTAATTTCTTTTTGCCAATATTAATTCAAGTGAGTGACTTAAAATATTCATTACTATCTGACCTGACAGCAGTTGCCCTGTCTCGAACTATATATCAAATGACTGACAATTCTGTCAAATGCCATAAAGTTACATTAGAAAAGTTAATATGGTCGTTCAGTTTTTTTAAATTTTCCGCGCAATTTTCTTATCTAAAAGTATATGTTGAGAGGCTTTTGATGTCTAAACATTCCTCTAGAGCAGAATGAATGTTAGTCAAAAATCTCATATGACATAAAAACTTAATGACATGCCCTTATCTTATCTTGACCCTTACCTATGCTAGTAATATTATAATACCTGTCATTTCGTCGTTTTATTTATATAAACAGACACTCCATACAAATGTTGCCTGGTTAACTACTACAGAAACGAATGACGTCTATGTGCATCGTGAATGAGCCTGTGTGCATGCGGCGATATACAAACGGCTCCCGGGGCCCTACCGCCGAAGATGAAGCCGATTACTATCATTTTTTAGGGTTCCGTACCTCAAAAGGAAAAACGGAACCCTTATAAGATCACTTTGTTGTCCGTCTGTCTGTCTGTCTGTCAAGAATTTCTATGTCGAGAATGCGCGGAGGTATCAAGCTGAAATTTGAACTGTATACCGTAGACCTGAGTCTACGGTCCCATGAAGTCGTAAAAAAAATCAAACTGCTAAGTTTACGTAGAAAAAAGTTATGGCCGTTTATTCAGCAAAAAACGCATATTTCGACACACTCAAGGGAATCAAAACCTATAGGGTACTTCCCGTTGACCTAGAACTATGAAATTTGGCGAGTAACATCGTTATAGACTACAAGTACAGGAAAAAAAATCTCAAAACTATACATTTGTAAATAGATCTTAAAAAATAGGCGGTCTATAATTTTAATATGGTGTCGAAATTTCAAATTGAAACTACTAGTTCAAATGGGGTATCATATGAAAGGACTTGATGTACACATTGCAAAAAATATTTTTTTTATTGACGTGACAACGTCTTATAAATTGGTTAGCCGGGTGACACTTCAAGAAACTGGGTCACGTTATGCGCTTACAATGAGAGCGAGTGAAAGGCGCGTGCCTTTCACTCGCTCTCATTGTAAGCGTGTCGTGGACGCGTGTCCCTTCTAAGAGCGAGAGAGACAGACATAAAAAGTGAAAGGCATGCGTCCCTTCCACTCGAAAACATTTTACCACTCAAAGTCGTTGTCACGTAAAACTTTCGCCCGTATACCGACTTTACAGGCAACCAATTTTTTTTTTTCGACGCATTATTTCTTATTTATAATGAAAAATATCAAATTTAATAATGATACTACGTACCTACGGAACCCTCGGTGGGCGAGTCCGACTCGCACTTGTCCGGTTTTTATTTTTTATCGCGACAATACATCTTAGGTTTAAGTTATTGACAAACATCTTCAGTTAGTCGGTAGAGCTCTAGGATTTCTACCAGTGAAGCTAAACACCACCATTCTATGCTAAAGTTTGATTTTCGCAACCAATAAATCCGATGGTTCGGCGGTAGGGCCTCAGATTCATCTCGGAGAGAGAGAGAGAGAGACATTACTTATGGTACAGTGTACACACTAGTCCGATAAAAATATAAAGATGTTTAAGTTTTGGGGTGTAAGTGGTTTATCAACATCTTTGAACCAAAGCCAACTTCACCTGCACGTGGTGCACCTTGCTGACTGACAAACGAAGCTCTGGCGAAAAGATAGGCAGGGAGCGTAATTGTAAGCTACCCGACTGGGGAATGTACCTCCACCTCACAGAATACCGCAGCCAAATAACAATTCACCAGAAAAAAAGGAGATGCTGCGTTGGCAGCGGGGGTGGTGGTGCGCAAGTGATATATTATGTTGTAAGCGTTAATACGGTTACGGTAACCGCTTCACATCAGGCGGGCCGTATGCTTGTCTACCACCCGACGTAGTATATAAAAAAAAGCACAAAGTATCAATTTTTCCGCTACTACATAAAAAAGATAACCAGCTTATTATGTTAAACAGATTTACACATGCCCTCGCGAGCAACATTGTAACCACGATATACCGGGAAATCGACATATACATACATATGTAATTCCAACAAAAAACCAATCGGTGATTCCGATTAATCAACAAACAAATAATTCTTATATTTCGACGAAACGAACAATAATTGACAATGAATACTTTGCCCAATAAAGAATAAAGAGAACGATTCAAGTAGTTAAGTTATTAAATTGTTATTGTTTAAATTCAACTCACCTACTTAACTTGGCATGCTTAACATAGTATAATTACGTATTTACATTTAATTGGGTATGCTCGTAGTCGTTCCGGACCGATTTGGTATTGATACATTGTGAAATTACCGATGTTATTTTAAATTATTATTTTATTTATATAAGAATACAAGGGTCACTACGTACAATACCATCCAGTCATCCATCCATGACTACTGTACTTCTCATTATCTTAAAATTTATTCCAGCGTTTATTAGACTATTTATTATGAACCTTGCTTTATCATTTGGTATGACGAGCTCGGTGGCGTAGCGGTCAATGACGCGGCTTCGACACCAACGCTCGTGGGGTCGATTCCCACATAGGACAAACATTTGTGTGCATGAACATGTCTGTTTGTCCTAGTCTGGGTGTTTTCTATGTATCATAAGTATGTATTTACAAAAAAAAATGTATTTACGTATCAGTTGTCTAGTACCCATAACACAAGCTTCGTTTACTTTGGGGCTAGATGGCGCTGTGTAATTTGTCTGACAATATTTATTTATTTATTTATGCTAAAACATTCGTGATCAGCACACCTTATGTTGAGGAGCTCGATGGCGTAGTTACGCGTGTCAGTCTAATCGAATACGCAAGTTAAGCAACGTCGACCGTAACCTGTCCATGAATGGGTTTATTTATCTCGAGTTCCTCCGTGCTTCAGAGGGCACGTTAAGCCGTCAGTCCCGGCTGTTGTCATTAGATGACAGTCGTTAAGCCAAGTCAGTGGCCAGTAGGCGGTTTGAAAACACTGGCCTCCGCCAACCCGTAGTTGAGCAGCGTGTTCGAGCATGCTCTGAACCCCTTCGATTGAGGGGGGGCCCGTATCCCTACAGCGGAATGAATAAGGGTTGACAACACCATATATTACAATACCTAATTTATGTTAATTGCTGAGCAATAACAAGGCCTAGTTTATGAATGTTATTTATCATTTTGACGAGCTCGGTGGCGTAGCGTCAATAACGTGGCTTCGACACCAAGCTCGTGGGTTCGATTCCCACACAGGACAAACATTTGTGTGCATGAACATGTCTGTTTGTCTTGGTCTGGGTATTTTCTATGTATCATAAGTATGTATTTACAAAAAAAAAAAATATTTACGTATGTTTATCAGTTGTCTAGTACCCATAACACAAGCTTCGCTTACTTTGCGTCTGACAATATTTATTTACCTAAATATGGAGTTACATAGACCAAAGAAAATACGCCTCGAAAGGAGGTGCTCACTCCTTTTTTGCAGTCGGTTAAAAAGTCATCGGCAGGCGGCTAGTAGACAAATACACGTGGACTCCATAATCAAAATTCTGCAATACGAGAATTTTGGTTGTTAAATATTATATAGTATATATTGTACATTTTAATCATCTACCCTCAATGGAAATCTAATACCATTATCATAGACATTTCACTTTTTATTAAATTTTATAACAATAGTCTGTGGCGTTATCGTAAATTCTCCTACTACGGGTATATCATATATTTAAGTATATGAGGAGGTACCAATAACAAAGTCTTGTAAACTTTATAGAGTTAAAGAATTTATTATAAACAAAAAAAATTGGTTGCCTGTAAAGTCGGTATACGGGCGAAAGTTTTACGTGACAACGACTTTGAGTGGTAAAATGTTTTCGAGTGGAAGGGACGCATGCCTTTCACTTTTTATGTCTGTCTCTCTCGCTCTTAGAAGGGACACGCGTCCACGACACGCTTACAATGAGAGCGAGTGAAAGGCACGCGCCTTTCACTCGCTCTCATTGTAAGCGCATAACGTGACCCAGTTTCTTGAAGTGTCACCCGGCTAACCAATTTATAAGACGTTGTCACGTCAAAAAATACATCTTGCATAACATCTATCTATTAGGTCTTTTATAAAACCTTACAGTTTACAACTTACCTCATTCGACTACCTTCCGTATAACATAAAACGTCGAAATTAGTCGTTATATAAGTGTAAATGACATAATCGAGGTATAAATTGTTATATTGATTAATGTTGCAATTAATTATTCGGATAGTCATTAATTGCTTTCTGTATGTCTGAGTTTGTGTGTTGTGTAATCGCTGAAGATTTGGATGGTTAGTCATCATTTGTATTTAGTTATTTTTAAACGATTATATAAAAAAATATGGATTTAAGTTTATACATATTTTTAGATATATTCCCTTGTGTATTTGTATCTATCTAGTATTGATTTTTAGTTGCCATCAGTCACTTCATTAATTTCATTTCAATGTTTAGGCCCACGACCTTATTGTTGAATATTACAATTCAACAATAAGGTAGGAAGCCAATTCCGTTTTAGTTATTGATATATATTTTTGACTTTATCGGTAGAGCTTCAAGGTTTTTGCCAGCTAAGCTAAACATAATTACTGCAAATCTAATCTAAAGTTTGATTTCCGCAATCAAGAATCGTAAATGGGAATCGGCTTCACCTTAGTAGAGCCCCAGGTTGGTTCCCACGTGGAATACTGTTTACATCTCTGGTCCGATGTGCCTCAGTTACTTGCTTGCTCCATTCTTCGCGTACAACGTAAAGCAGTATATTAAAAAATCTGACTAATTGAGAATTACAAAATTTTACCACGTTTATGACGCTATCTGCACACTATCACCGTTGTGTTGTCAGTGTACCAAGAGCTTTAGATAGGGGTCGGGCTTAATGGAAACCAATTTCCACACACCAATTTGTAGTTGGATCGAAAATGCAACGTCTGACGTAAGACGTAACTCCCATAACTTTCTTGACCTCGATAAGTTGAATTGAAAACAAACAATAATTGTGTTATTAACATTAGGTAACTGTTATTGTTCTTTAAATTAAACAATTATTTGTTTGTTGCAGGTATGGGCGATTTTCTTTTGAGATATCATCTGGGAATGAAGTACGTACACGGGATTTGGAAATAGAATGCAAATAAGTACCCTTTAAATACAGTTTAGAGTGTAGTGGCTCACTGTCATCTTTCGAGCCAAAGCCAACTTCACCTGCCAGCGGTACACTCTGCCGTTCAGCCCCCTTACCACCATCTCTTATTGCGATTCAATAACTGAATAAAATTCTTATTCATACCAATGAATAAGCGACTCAATTCCATTTGCAATAGAGTCGCTTATTCATTGGCATGAATATGTATTCTATTCAGTTTTTGAATCGCAATAAGAGATGGTGGTAAGGGGGCTGTTCTTACATAATATAAATAATAAAGAAAAATATAAATCTTATATATAATACACGTGTAAAGAACCCATTTATGGGTGTTAATAACGACGAATTGATTTGATTATGTATTACAAACTGAGGGGCAATTCTCGTAATTAAAATATAGTCTAAATTCAGTTTCGATCCAGTCTCGATCTCACAAATGTCACATTTGGTATTCTCGTAACACAATATGTAACTTCAAAATTAAATTTAAGCGGGAGTATATCGAAATATGAGTGAAATTTAAACAAACTAAGAATGTTACTTTGCCTACAACAAGAATTGATAATAATTAATTAATGAAATCAAGTATATAATTTTAGTCAATTCACAATTCAATCTCAATTCGGTCAACTTTCAATCTGCGTTCGTAGAAAAATTACGAGAATTGGCCTTCTGTTTGTAAAACAAAAGTAGATCAATGAATTTTTCACACAGGTCAAATTTGAATTTTTCACACAAGTTAATTTTTTTTATATACGGAGGCGTCAATCCAAAATGGACCCAATTACCTAGTGTTGGGTTTAAGCCTCCGGGTCGTAATGTACTGTAATTGCCGTATCATGGTGTTTACAATGTATCACGACTTCAACAAATTAAGTGACAATGTAATCCTCTCGCTTAAAAACATGTAGTCTCTCTCGTAGGACGCCAACAAAATCAGGCAATAAAGAACACTCATTTAAAATTCGATTTTATTCGATTGTCGATCAGAAATTCGTCAAATAATGAAGCCGTTCATTCGATTTATTTGCTGAAACTTCTGCGCAAATTGCGCCGAAATTTATGTCATTCTGAATTCAAGTTGTCCTCGATTTGAGTATCGACTTTTGTCCAAAGAGTAAAATAACAACTTTTATCATTGCCGCACTTGGATTCGACGGATTTATACGAGTAATTATGACAATTCAACACTATTCTTAATACAGCAAATAATCAGCCCATCTTAGTTTCGCTAAGCCTCTTGGTATACGCCCGTATAAAAAGGCAAGGTATATGGGCCACACATTCCCGCCACTGTGTCTCCTGTGTAACCAGAATTAACAGCGGCGACCACCAAAAAGCCATTGAACATTGCAGTCAGTCAGTGAAGGCCACTGCAGTCCCGGGGGTAAAATTAGGACTGCCTTGGAATCACAGCCAATTTCATCATCATCATCATCATCATCAGCCTGTATCTACCCACTGCTGGATATAAGCCTTCCCCAATGCTTTCCACCAGATACGATCCTCCGCCTTCCGCATCCAGCCGCTCCCAGCCGCTTTCTTAAGGTCATCAGACCATCTAGTAGGAGGGCGTCCAACACTTCGTCGTCCTATGCGCGGCCTCCACTCTAATACCTTCCTCCCCCATCTGCCATCAGTTACTCGGCAGATGTGACCGGCCCATTGCCACTTCAGCTTGCAAACTCTGAAGGCTATGTCGACAACTTTGGTTCTCCGTCGAATTTCTTCGTTCCGGATTCGATCCCGCAGAGAAACCCCGAGCATAGCCCTCTCCATCGCTCGCTGCGCGACCTTTAGCCTGTGGACCAGTCCGATGGTCAGTGTCCAAGTCTCTGCACCATATGTCATTGCAGGGAGCAATGACATATGGTGCAGAGCACAGCCAATTTAATCAGAAGAAATTAGTAGGAGTTCCCCTCTTGGTTTTATGAGAGATGGTAAATAAGGCGGATACCTTTAATTGGCTTTCTAGAATGTAAATCTCAGCTAATTATTTAATTGTAACAGCTGTTGGTATTCCAAATAATATAAAATAAAAATAAAATAAAAAATAAATAAGACATTAAAAAGCCTCAAGAGATGGCTAGTTAAGTGAAGCTGTACTGCCATGCACCACGAATTTCTCACGGAAGCCCCTTGGTATTGTGAGAAAATTTTAAAAGGCTCTCGCTATGGATGAAAATCGCAGTTTGTCATTTTACAACGGTGTAAAATCTTCGATTGAATGATTCCTGTGGAAGTCATCATAATTAGCCTGCATCTACCCACTGATGGATATAGGCCTTACCCAATGCTTTCTGCCATATGCGATCCTCTGCTTTCCGCATTCATCCGGATATTGCCGCTTTTGTTTCACCATCTACAAGGGAGGCACCCTACATGTAATCTCTAGAACTGTCCTCCCCGTTTCGACAAATGTGGCCCATTGCCACGTCAGCTTGCTCATTCTGAAAGCTATGTTCTCTGTGAGTAACTGATGATAAATTTTAAGTTACCTATGCTTTTTACGCGAATACGTCTTTAAATTTAATTCCATAGGGAGGCAATTCAAAAATATTACAAAATCATCATCTCCATCCAAAATTCAATCAGTCCACTAGATAGATGAAAGATCAAAGAATTTAATACGCTAAGTAAGGACTATGGGACATCGCGTGCGGGGGAGGAGCGCTGCCATTTTGAGATAACTTTAGTGCATACAACGTATTCACGTACAGCACACGGCCGTCTCCATGACACAGACACACCTAATTTTTCATTTCCTTTCTTGTCGTTTCTTCTTCTTTTTTCAAATTTTTTTATTCTCCTTCTCTTTCTATTTCCACCCACGTTGAAATGTCTCAAATTGAAAGTGAAGTATGATACATCTGATGTACTAATATTAAAAAAAAAAGGAAAAAATCACCTCCCCTGGTGGGATTTGAACCCACGACCTCTCAATGACCGGTCGATTACTCTTCCACCTGAGCTACCAGGAAGGTTTGTGTTGGTGACGAATTTTTGCATCTTATATTCTACTGCGTGAGTCACAGTGTCACCACGTCACCGGTTATCGAGAGGTCGTGGGTTCAAATCCCACCTAGGGGGAGGTGAATATTTCCATTTTTAAAAATATTAATAATATTCTGGCAAGTTGGCCAAGACAACTATTTAAATAATAATAACCACACGTACTAGTCTTGGTACCTAAAATGGATCATCATGAAGACATATGGTTGATTCGTTCCCACGGCATATGAGATATGTATTCGTCGAGTTTTTGTGCACGCTATTTTGTATTTTTCCTATTTGTACTGTCTGCATGCAGTCATAGTCTACTATGTCTGCATTCCGGATCGTCGACGAATAAGTCATCTTGAATTAATTGTTTAATACTCGTGATCTTGTTCTTTTAAAAGATCCTGTTTAACTCTATAGTACGGCAACCTTTAAATAGTTTTTATATTTTACCTTAGCAACACTGTCATCATCATCATCATCAGGTCCATTATAGTCGCCACTACAGGAGCACGACCCTCTCTCGTCCGTCCTAGACGGAAGGAGGATTTGGCCTACACTCCCCACGCTGGCCAAACGGCTTGGGGAGGCCTGATCGATATTTGATATTGTATTTCCCTTAGTCGCCTTGTACGACATCCACGGGTAGAAACGGAGTGATTCTATTCTAGTCTGCCGGAAACCACACGGCCAACACTGTAGCTAACTTGTAAATTTCGCTGGTGTTTTAGTCCCAAAGTATGAGGATGTATTCTTGTTTCCCTCCTGATGAAAAGAGAGGTAGGGCATAGGTGCCTGACTGGGCAAGTACCTCCACCTCACAGAATACCGCAGCCAAACAACAATTCTATTGAGGGTTGTTGTGTTCCTGTGAGTGAGTGAGGTCACCACAAAGAAAGGAAGGAGTATAGACTAGCAACGGATCGGCGAGCCCTTGGTGTTGCTGATCTCTATAGGTGGTGGTGATTGCTTTCCATTAGGTGATCCACATGCTTGTTTGCCCCCTTTTCATAAAAAAATTACCCACTGTCCCAATAATGTTATAAAAGAAAGTGAAGAATCAATTACGCGTAAACGGCTAAACGGTTTAAGATGAAATTTAACAAACAGATAAAATATGCACTGGTTCAGGAATAACATAATAGGATACTTCCTATCCCAATAATAATAAAATGAGAATTTGTTTTTGCGTATATTAAACATTATATGAGTAAAATATATCGCATCGTAAACTCACACCCCGGCCACTCCATACAATGTCGCGTCATTTACTATTACATAAACAACGATGTCTGTGCAGAGCGTGAATATCGATACCTCCAAGGAACACTACGCCAACTAAAATTTCGATAGTTTTCTTTTTTTATCTAAATCGATTCATTACTTCACTAACATTATGCTACCTGAATTTTATTTCTAAAAGACACACAGACACAACAAAATCGACAAATACAAACCGCTAAGTAAATATGGTCATATTAGCGGTAGGTATCTGGATGTGTATGTTTTGAGTTGGCGTAATGTTCATTGGAGGTATCGATATGCGTGTGTGCGTGCGGCGCCATACAAACTGTACCAGATACGTCTCAGAGAGGTGGTGAGGTCGATACGAGAGAGCGGCAGGGAGTGGCTATATTGTACGTAGTACTATTACTCATACTGTAGTTAAGTCCCAAGCTGATACACCCGTTTGTCGTGCATACCGAATTGTGTAAATTGTAAATTGTAGGTAAGTCATTAGAACCGATAAGAAGAAGACCGTTATCAGCAGTCATTCCTGACGAGATAAAGCACGTTAGTAACATCGTGGTTGCCATTTCACCAAACGTTCAAATGATAAGAAATATAGTGACTATATTTGCAAACATTTAACTCATATGTAATATTTTTCTGTATAAATTGGTTACAAATATCTTAAAAATAATAATAGTATATTGTTATTAGTATATCTCCTTTTAATCACGGGTAAAGCCCGGACTTATGATACGCGTGCGCGGTGGGGGGGGGGGGGGGGGTAGATCCAACGCGTAGAGACCCCTTTGAGAAGTGTGATGTAATGTTGTACAGTTGTACAATATTTTCTGGGACTCCACTCCAGAAAATATACCAATGGCGCGATATAACCCCGAGCAGGTTTCGGCATGGGGGTGGACATACTTTTTAGCATCAACAAAATCATGGAAATGAAAATAATTTTAATAAAATGTGAGGCTATATTTACATTATTTGCATCGGGAAACGTTGCATAGATAAGCATTAATTATAACGGCGAATGAAGGAACGCGGATATTCAATTAAACAAAGTTTCCTGCACTATAACAACTAAAGCGAAGGAATCGCTATCGAAAATAATAAAAAGGAAGTGGCCATTTACCGAATGGCGTTTATCGCGCCATCCCTCGAAGACAGTTAATTTTTATATACGGGATAAACGTTATCCTATTATTTATTCTGGACTTCAGTGGCCTAAAGGCGGATTCAAAACACTGGCGTCCGCCAACCCGCAGTTGAGCAGCGTGGTGGAGTATGCTCTAAACCCTATCGATTTAGGGCAGGCCAGGCCAGGCCAGGCAGGATGTATCTCAACAGTGGGATGAATTAGCGTTGACGACGACGAGATAAATAAGATATTTCATTAAAATAAATACACTCACAAAAATAAATGAATATGCGTTGACTTTCTGTAAGTCGATGCATATCTGGGTCTGCAGGTCTGGAGCCCGTGGGTCAATGATGCTATCTTGGCTTGGATGCTATCTCATACGGTCAAATTCCAAAAAATGTAAACATGAAAGTGCAATTAACTTTGTTTACTACCTTTTGGCATATATGGCAATTCATAAAATCTTTTATATTAAAAAAAAATCCTGTGTCGCGATTTATAGGAAATAAACTCAGAAAATACTTAACCGAACGCAATGAAATTTTGTACATTGTATGTAATTTGGTGCTTCAATTCTTCTAAAATCTTTCGGGTGTAAACGGCTGAACACCATTTTTAAAACCTGTACCACAAAGAGAGAAAGGGCAGCGTAATTATTACCTGTCCGTCTAGAGAAGTACCTCAACCTCACAGAAGACCGCAGCCGAATAACAATTTCTGGAAGCTCAAATTCCTGGAACCCTAGAGGGTTGTTGTGTTCCTGCGAGCGAATGAAGTTTCCAGGAAGGAACTTGAAGGAAGTTGCTGCGATGGCAGCGGGGGTTGCAGCGTGTGAGCAATAATATTATGTTGCAAGCGTCTATAGGCTACGGTAACTGCTTTCACATCCAACGGGCGGGCCGTATGCTTGTCTGCCACCCAAAGTAACTCTGTACCGCGGCATGCAACTTTGTCCGCGTCGCCTTTAGTTTTAATAAAAAACATCTCATATTTATTTCAACTAACTATGAAAAATCGAACAATGCAACAGCATTAAATGGCATGAAGCTGTTAATATTTCAAAAGATAATAAGTAGGTTCTTAGATAAACAACTTTATCAACGATGAAAAAAACATATTTCATAGATGCGTAACTTATCAATTTATCATATTGCACCCACATCAAGACAAACAGGCATATTCATGCACACAAATGTTTGTCTTGTGTTTATACGTATTTATATTTAAGAAAATTCACAATGAACTTACTGTTGGAAGGCATATGGATGCGTGTGAAACCCATAAAGTTAATATACCTAACAGAGGTATGGTAACGTTTTTAAAGAAACCCTATAAGCTGTAATTTCCTGGAAAAATCGATATAGTTCAGTGTCAATAGTGTGCGGGAGAAATCATCTTTGGACCCGTACAGTACGCGACCATTTCGTTTCTAAAGTGACGGCTTCTGTAAACATAATTAACATGTCTCTTAGTAGGCATTAATAGTTAACATTACTAGTAACAGGCACTAGTCAGGCAGACATTAAGGTGCCTGTGTATACTAGGGTTGCCAAGTATACTGTATTTATAAAAAAATACTGTTTTCATCATCTATGGTATCAAGACCATACATAAAACCAGAGGGCCTCCTCCGAAATGAAAACGCAGCAAAAGCAATTTTTCTGTTTATAATCTAACTGATATATAAGCTTTGTATTGTCGTATATATTAAAGTTATTAGAATAATATGAACTTTCGATTTTCAAGACTTTTGATTTCCGTTTCCGTTTCAGTATAGGCGTAAAAATAGTACAAAATTTTTACGACGTATTATTTTCTTCAAAATACTGTTTATTTTACTACACTTTACTTCGACTTTAATCCCTATATTTTTTTTTCTTGTAAGAAAAATTGCCAACCCTAGTGTAAACAGTGCGCAGGCGCAGTATTAATTGGCGATATTATCTGTGCTCATTACGTGATATGTTATTTCCTGAATTGCGGACATACATATACTGTTAAAGCAATAGGGAATGCCTGAATCGTTTACGAAGCTGCCCTGTGACATATATTGCATTTGGTATAAATGATTAATACTAATGATCTTTAACTCATTAAATATAACGGTTGCTAATAACCTGTACGTGCAAATACTGAAAAATTACATAATTATATGAAACCCGCATCCAATATGTCACAATCCGTTCACAATGTCCCAAAGGTAAACTGGGAGACAATGCTTATGCATTAAGTTCGCCTTTTGTGTACAAAATTGTATTGTGTGCAATAAAGCTCAAATAAATAAATAAAATGTTATTTTCGTTACTCAATATATAATTCCTCTTCTATTAGGTGTAACCGTATTACTATTACTTATAGTATATAGTGTAGTGAACTACATTCAATTTTATACAGTAGTTCACTATAATTGAGATGGATCTTTGGTTTCCAAATGCACAGCGCTATATTTTTCAATTTTTTTTGCATGATTGTTGTATGTAAAGATGATGAATAAAACTTTGTTAATGACTTTAAGACTTTTAGAAATCATTCCTTTTTACAATTAATATAAGTTTAAATTAAACTTGAAATAATACCTAGTTCATTTAATAGGCCGTAAAAACAGTAAAACGTAAAAACAGTGATGCCACAAGTTTTCAATATTTTTCAAACAAAATCTTCTCTACAGGCAGATGATAATAGTAACTTATTTGGCTAAGGTGTCGACTATGCTATTCTGAAAATATTATTACCGATTTTCTGCATCTACACTGAAAAGCAATGAAATTTAGTCAAGCACAGAAATACTAGTGTTTTTAACTATGTAAATAGTATAGCAGAATGAAAATATTTACAAGCGGTGCGAAAAATTTACTGCATTACCTTTAAGATCAATGACATAATTAACAAACTCATTTCATTTCATTTTACAAGTTCAGTGTACAAAAGCAAAACCCTTTACTATGGACTATGGAGACATATCGCCAAAAAAGAAGACCTACCTGGTACCATACATTTTGACATTTTGTGTTTAATAGCAATGAACATTTTGTATACGACTTGTCAATGATCCCAGAGAAACACTGTTTTAGAAAACCATTTTTTTTTTAAATATTTTGGATTCACTGATTTTTATAAACTGTATAGTCAACGAGGAAAATTGCATTGTTCTCACAACTTTTTTTATAATGATTCGATCCAGTTCCTGAAAACTTTCTATGGGAATATTAGTAAAGTTCATAATACTTTTTTGTTATATAAGATAATGAAGTCGTCATTTTTAGTTACGAAGATATCGAAAATTTGTAAATGTCTCGATTTCGTTGCTCGTAGGTGTATATCAACGGGTCAACATTTTACCGGCGGTATCGGTGCCAAGTGAAACTTGTTTATGTTCTGTTCGCGGGTTCGATTCCCGAGTCGTGTCGTCGTTGTCGGGTAGTCGGTTAGCGATAAATCGCGACAGACGTCGACACCAAGCCACTACAATGGCCAAGAGAAAGTATTTAAGGAAATATAGCTTTAAACAATGGAAAAAAGAAATAAATTCAACATGATGCCTTTGTGTTGTACTGGAAAGTAGCGATGAAGATCGTTAATTTTCAATGGACAGTGAGAAAAATGGGGCCCTGATCTGACTCTGATAGTGAAGATGTATTTTTAACTTACTTGGCTGTTTACACATTGACATTTTTTTATATAGGTATGTTAGTTTTAATTTAAGGATGATGGTGAACTTTCTTCGTAGTCGGTTCTTCGAGTTTGAACATCGTTCGTGACCACAAGGTGCAGTCTTTGAGACAAGAACGATTTTTCTTCTCCAGTTTGTACTTTTTTATGTAGGTATGTTAGTTTTAATTTAAGGATGATGGTGAACTTCTCTTCGTAGTCGGTTCTTCGAGTTTGAACATCGTTCGTGACCACAAAGTGCAGTTTTTGAGACAGAAACGATTCTTCTTCTCCAGTTTTACTCAGCTATAGGCATCATGTTGTACAGCTTCATAGGTATTATACCCTCAATTAAGGTGTTCAACTGTTTAGGTGGTAGGTGGTGGTAGTTGGTACTACCATCACCTACCTAGGAAGCTAAGTCATTACTTAACACCCTAATTACTCGTATATTAAGACTACAAGAAAGAATGTTATGCACTTGGTACGCAAGTTTTTGCGTACCACTTAGTAAAGTTTGGGCTTTTCCTGGAAATGTACATTAAAAGCAAGTTCAAATCTTACATTTTTTTCTATAGAGTCTGCGTAATATTTAAAGTTAGTGTTAAGGCTTTCTTACATACATATTAAATTTCAAGATACTACCAACCTCTTGCATCGTTTGAAGAAGAGTGACATTTACAATTAAATCCTTAGCTATAGCAAGTACCTGTATGTATCCTTACAGTTTAATAATATTGCGACTTTTTTAATGTAGCGTCAATTTAAAACTGACAATTAGTACCTAGTTGTTATCGCATATCAGTTTCATTTAAACGCGCGTACTCAACATTGTAGTATTATAATAATATCAATTTATAAGAACAGTAAATAAATATCGCATGTAATCTGCTGTTACGCATTCACGAGGCGACTTTTTTAATGTAGCGTGATTATGAGAGATTCAATTTAAAACTGACAATTAGTACCTAGTTGTTATCGCATATCAGTTTCATTTAAACGCGCGTACTCAACATTGTAGTATTATAATAATATCAATTTATAAGAACAGTAAATAAATATCGCATGTAATCTGCTGTTACGCATTCACGAGGCGGAGTCCCATCATGTGCGGATTTTTTACTGAATATTTTTATTATTATTTATAACAAGCTTGCGCTTGCTAGCCGCAATGTCGTATGCGCGTGTCAGGGTATCGGAGGTGAATTTTCAAAAATCCTTTTTTAATGTACCACTTTATGGAACCTACGTGCCAAATTTGGAATCTCTAGGATCAGCGATTTGTGCTGTACGTTGATATGTCAGTCAATCACTCAGTAACAGTAACAGTCAGTTACTTTTTAAATAGATATAGATAATAACAATGCGATACAATACTACGCGTTATTCATTATCAACTACTTACATACTTGAGTTTCAATGATATATGTCTAGTATATTTGTCTAGTACATGGATTTACATTTTGTAACTTAAAAACTCGACCTAAACATTTTTTAAATTTACTTTAGAATTGGAATCTTTGCATGATATTAATCAAACTTGTCATTTGCACTCGCTACAATTTCGTAACGGTCTGCAGCACAAGAAGTAGGTATCTATCACACTTGCTTCCATCGTGCCACTTTAAGAGCATCGTAGATAAGCCACTACAGACACAGCTACATTACTACAACTACTACAGTGATTACTCATTTGAAGTATACAATGCGATGCGTGAATGCTTGGTATATTCCCGTGATATAGTATTTCGATAAGTTTCCAATTCTAAACAAAACTAAAATATAGTCCATGGAATTAACGTAGAGACAGTAGCGCAAAGTCGGTGAGTCATCAATATATGACACTGAAAAATCTTATCACGCTAGTAGGTAAAATTGTCGGATCGAATGTTTATTTAAAATTGATTTACTGTGTAATTATTTAATGCGTCACATGCGTGACTAGCCGTTATTTGAGGTCGCGTTCCATTTCACACGTAAATCTACAGAGATGTTCGCGATTAGTATTGTTGACATGCGATATACTATTTTATTATCATAGTAACAAGAAACAATGTTTTACATTGCCACTTAGTGCGTTGACATTAATGAAAGGAAAATTATTTTCTACGAAGAAACAACTTTCCACTATTATCCAAGGAGAATATAACCACTTAGTTTTCTAACGGGACATATCAACCATTTATTTATTCATATTTGCCTCCCGTCATCTCGATCTCCACTACAGATTACATTTTTGCTCCACTCCATTGGTACAGCTATTTGGCAGATGTCAATTTCTTCTAAAATGTTACAGTAGGTACATTTAAAATGACATTCATATTTGTCTGATCATTTTTAATCGCACGTAAAGAGTCTAACATAAATTATTGAAGAATAATTTAAAAGTAAAACATAACACTGTTAAAATTAAATGTTTAAAATGACATTCATATTTGTCTGATCATTTTTAATCGCACGTAAAGAGTCTAACATAAATTATTGAAGAATAATTTAAAAGTAAAACATAACACTGATTAAGGCTGGCCAGAAATAGCTAGCGATTTGATAGCATCGTAATGAACATATCTAACTATCTAAGGTCCAATGATCTGCGTTCATCGGATTCTGCAGTCAAAGGTACCGACAAGCCATTCAATCATCGTATGCAGGGTTGTAATTTTCTGTGTGACTGAAACTTCATCTAAAAAAATATGTTAATATTTATTTGCTTAAATTCTTAATCTCCCAAAGAACTTCACCTGATTCTTCGATATAACATTGCAACTGTATATGAGAGTCATCTATCTAAAGTAAAAAAGAAAATTTTGGTTTGTGCAAAATCTTAACTTTTCGGAAAGAGTTTTTTTTTTTTTTTATAAAACATTAGCTATCTATAAAACTATTTTTCTTTTCCCTGAAACTTCAATTGGAATAGGAAACATACTGAAGCGAAAGCCACAGCGAAGCGTGGCTGGATATAGGTAACAGACGGAAATAATAATAAATTACACGTGAGTTTAAGCTACACTACAAGCTACAGCCCACGTGTAGATTAGGTTTACTTTGTTTAGGTTGTTTGTAATGATAAAGAGTCAATTGAATCGCAAGATTATATTAAGGCGCAAAAATAAGAAATATGCCTATGTATAATTCTGCCCATATAACTTTTAAATTATCTTTCCTTTGTTTATCATAATCAACCTAAAATGCAAATTCAACGTATTATAAATATCATTATAGATCACACAAATGCCATCCGCCTCTTTTCCTCTCGACCAGGCAGAAGCGTTCGATTCATTCGCGTATAAATGATTAATCTAGACAGTCACGAACCGACGTATTCTAGGCTAGATTTCTATATAATGGTATCGGGTTTCTTGCATCTGCTCCTAGGTCTTTATCGGTATATCGAACATTCATCTGCATCAATCGACCGTTACAGTTTCTCCATTACATTGTGGATTACATTGATGAGGCCACATATTTCTGCTTAGTATTCTGGTACGGAGTTGAGTTCCAATTTTTTTTTTTTTTTTTTATAATTGTGACCTTATTTTCTACTCTACAATGTATTTAATTCTAAAGTACGTTTATCTTAGTGATATGCTTTATAGTACCTACTTAATGTTTCATTTTTCTCTTTTTATCTCATAATTTTTTATTGTTTTGTTTTCTACTCACAGTTATTAACATGTGTTAGCTGTAAGTCTTCCTTAAATATTAAATTAAATAGATGACTTTATAATCATTGATATATTTTGTACTCAAAACTGAGACCTTATTTACACTATGAACTTCAATGCTAGTAGAATGTTTCGTTTCTCTTCAATCATGAACCCTTAATTCAGTACTACTTACTACCATCATGCTTCGCTGCGGATTTACTTGGACAATATTTTCAGGCTCATCCTGGTTCATGCTGGATGTTACCGTATCAGAAACCTTAGCTTGTTTATCAATGAACAGAAATTTATTTATTTTCTATCCTGCGTAGGATCCATTAGCTGGAAAGTCCAAAAATACAATACAGAAATTAACCCAAATCATGCTTGATATCGACTGAGCGCGGATTTTTATTAATATTTAAATATATATGTAGCTTGGCAATTAAGATTAAATATTTTCGTAACTCAGGTCAACTCAAGGTACAACTCAGGTCACTAAGGGTTTCAGTCATGACATCGTAATGTTGATATTACTACTCTAGTGGCCTGGATTATGGGGCCGTATGCTTGTCTGCCAGCGATGTAGTATAAAAAAAGATTATTATTTTTATATCCTCAGACATTTCACGAAACTATAAAATACTGTGAAGCATGTTCTCTAAAACGTGACTGGCACTTGCAACCTGTCTTCAATATTCATCACCCTGATCCATCCACACTTGCAAATATTCACCTTTTTTTTAGATTTTATCAATTATGTTTTTCTTTCGCTAAATGAAAGGTAAAGCATAACCACAAACTCTGCATAAATGAACGCGTCGATTATTCAAATCGGTGTCTGGATGTACCGTTGGCTACGTGCCCCGGCGTCTAACACCATCGCCTATCATTACGTGCTTATTAGCGCCTCCAGGATATGGCCCAGCTGAACATGGTATCTATTGAGGTTTATTAATTTTAGTACGTAATTTTTATGAGATCTGATATGGAGCAATGGCTGGATGTTATCTATGATGAGCTATTAAGTAACTACCATTATCTTAGCTTTGAACTCTAAAGTAGAGTCAGAGTTTTTTTAAAACTAATGTCAGTCTAAAAAACTCTTACTTTAACGAACTTTAAACTTTAGTTCAAATTATGGCTTTCAGAGGTAGCCTACCGCCAGGGGTATAGTGATGTCTTGATGACAAAAGTTTCAGTAAATCTGGTCTGAGGTAACTTTGTAACGGACATACATAATGTAGTGACTTTACGAAGCAAAAATGGCAATAAATCTGCACGACTTTAGCAAACTACACAAATAATATACAAACAAATTTACAAGATGAACAATTTTGATGAGCTAACTTCTTATGTCGGCAAATGGTAGGTATGTATGTATGTATGTAATCTCTTTATTATACCACAAAATAATACTATGAAAATTAAACAAATAAATTAAACAGTATAAAAGAGTACTTATCTCTGTAAGAGATCTCTCCCAGCCAACCGTAGAGTGGTTATAAAGAGACGATATCTACTGTAACGTAACGAAAATGTAAAAATAATAATGTGAAAAGCCATAATATTAACACATACAAATTTCTTCTACTCACTTGTGTGTTAAGTGTATTTGCAGTATAACATCTCATGTAGCGCTATGTTTACAAAGATGAAAACAATCACATAAAAAGTTAAAAGATAATACTTCTCACGAGAAATAGTCGAGCGGGTTTATATTTACGCATGCACGTTAATTCAGGGAGCCGTAAAAGGCGTGAATAATTATGGAATGACAGAAAAAGTGGTTGGGTTCCATATCTAAAGAGCGCAGCAGCCCATACCTCTACCTTTTTTGAGAGAAAAAAGTGGATTTCGAGATGTTCGCGGGGTTGCGTCTTGTGGGGTTGAGCGCGGTTGGCTGGACTTGAGCCGAATCGTTTCTATGAGTTCAGTCAGTCTGGCGTTGCCCCGAGAGTGCGCCGGTCGTGGTAGGGGCCGTTGTTGATCGCTCGCTTCGCACGCACGTTGTCATTCGCGGTTTTCCGTCGATAGCGCACGTGTCTTCTGCGTCGGATGTTACTTTTATTTACGCTCTAGCACCTGTGACTACGATATTGGAGTGATGTGAAAGACCATTATTGGTTGTGTGTATTGATGATTTAATAACTTGTTATGACCATGTGACGTGCTTAGTGGTTTAAACTTGTGCGTTTAGAGTTTTATAAACTCCTGTGTTGTTAGGTGCTACACGATATTCGGCGACAGCCAAAGAGTCCACATCCACAGTTGGATGAACGCCAACACCTCCGGTGCTAAGGTGAGCGAAATCATCAAATACCTACCTAGAGTATTTTGCACGGTCCGGAGTTACAACTACAAAATTCACAATATACGTTATCTGCGTCAATACCAGCTTATCTGAACGTTCCGCTTGTGGCGTTTCAATACATTCTATTCCTGTTTACAATTTAATGACTTTATCAGAGTCTGTGACGAAATGAATACATATCCGAATGAATACTTTAGGTTTTACTTTTAAAAACTGTAGTTTCCGGTCTATATATAAATCAAATTAGTATGTTTAGACGTTCGCGTTGTCCACTCTTGTAATTTTTGCAAATTTCAAAGTACCGTTTAAATTCAGTAAAACTATGTTATTTATTTCGTCTACTTACATTCTCAACATACATATTAAATAAATAATAAATATTCCTTGATAAATTACACAGCACCATTTAGTCCCAAACTAAGCATAGTATACATGTACTTTGGGTGCTAGATATCTGATATATGCCTATGTTCATAGGTATATCAGATATGTACATAAATACATATAATAATATTTTTTTTTAATAAATACGTAGAAAACACCCAGACCATGACAAACATACATGTTCATGCATACAAATATTTGTCGTGTGCGGGGATCGAACCCGCGACTTCGAAGTCAAAGTGAACATTGCTAACCATTCGACCACCGGGCACGTCATAGTCATATTGACTTAAGTTATTTCGTTTCTTATTATTGTTTACACTGTAACGTGTAATTGTAATTAGTTGTTACACTGTAACTGTATCAATATGCCGCACGCAAGCAGTCCACAACGAAATAATTACCACCCACACGCATGCTTGTTACACCTTCATTCATACAATTTTCTAAAATTTACTTGTGAAAAAAATTACTTACCGAAACATCTCAACAAAGTGACCCAAATGCTCATTACCGTGGTAGTAAGGTCATAATAAATTCTCACAACTGTTACAGCTTTTTGTTTCAAAAATGTTTGCATCTACAACTAAGATGACCCAAAAAAACATACATATTGTTCCTTAATGCATATAACGTACTTAAACTTTATTTAGTAATTTTCGTTTGTTATTATTATTTTATTATTAATAGTAAAGAAAGACGAACTCGGTGGTTGTATGGTTAGCATTGGCCACTTTGGCTCCGAGATAGCGGGTTTCAATCCCGGACAAGACAAATATTTGTGTGCATGAACATGTCTGTATGTCTTGGTCTGGGTGTTTTCTAAATATAATATGTAAATATTTATAAAAAATATATATATTTGAGTAATATATCAGTTATCTAGTACGTATAGTACAAGCTTTGCTTAGTTTGTGACTATATGTGTAATATAGCCACAAACTAAGCAAAGCTTGTACTATACGTACTTGTATAACCGTGTGTAAATTGTCCACGAATATTATATTATATGACAATCAAATTAATCCATACATAAATATAGTAAGTAATCAACCTCTGGTTTGTTTTTGAGAATCGGATTCGAGTTTTTTTTTTATACGTAATAAAAAAAAATCTAATAATCTCTCATGCTCATATATGATTTTTGTGTGATCTCTTATATCGATACCTCCACGGAACACTACGCCAACTAAAATTTCGATAGTTTTCTTTTTTTATCTAAATCGATTCATTACTTCAGTAACATTATGCTACCTGAATTTTATTTATAAAAGACACACAGACACAAAAAAATCGACAAATACAAACCGCTAAGTAAATGTACAACTCATATTATCGGTGTGTATCTGGATGTGTATGTTTTGAGTTGGCGTAGTGTTCATTGGAGGTATCGATATGATGAGTGTATTTACGTCGAAAAGATCAACACATTTGTTTGATTTGCGTTCTGTTCTATTTTATCTTTTTATTTGCTTCTTTATTTGCTATTTTACCATAGCAGGCAGGGCTGTTACTTAGTTATTTATAGACACGAAGTATTTTTCATTATTATTTACTTTCTTTTACTACAAATAAAATAAATAAATATTCTTGGACAATTTGTCCAGGAATATTTATTTTGACTGGACATCTTGGTCTGGGTGTTTTCTATGTATTATATGTATGTATTTTAAAAAAATGTATTTAATTATATCAGTTATTTAGTATCCATAACACAAGCTTTGCTTAGTTAGTGTAATTTACACACTGCTATCTAGTCCCAAACTAAGCTTGTATTATGAGTACTAGATAAATGATAAATTTCGATACATTTTTTTTTTTATATATGTCATCATCATCATCATCAGGTCCATTTTAGTCTCCACTGCAGGAGCACGACCCTCTCTCGTCCGTCCTAGACGGAAGGAGGATTTGGCCTACACTCCCCACGCTGGCCAAAAGGGTTGGGGAGGCCTGATCGATATTTGATAATGTATTTCCCTTAGTCGCCTTGTACGACATCCACGGGAAGAAACGGAGTGATTCTATTCTAGTCTGCCGGAAACCACATTGCCAATATATATGTAATATGTATATATGTACATATAGTGCGGGGATCGAACTCGCGATCCCGGAGTCAAAGTGGACATTTCTAGCCATTCGACCGCCGCGGCGCCGGACTCGTCATTGCTTTTACTGCATTTCAAAATTTAACATCAACGATATAAAAATTATATAAAGAAAATCCAAATACCAATAAGCTTTTTTTAATGCTACCAATTATAACAATCGTTTGTTCTTTTGTATTTGGTAGTGTATTCCAAATTTTTCCTCATCCAAAGCATAATAAATCATTTTTGGTACTTCCTCAAGGTTACTGTGGGAACGTGCTATTATCGCTCGCTACGCTTATTATCTTGTACTTTACAAGGGCGTTATTATGGCAAATAGTTTTATCTGTTATCCTATGATGTATATCAATATGTTGTTCTCCTTTATCTAACTTATCTGCTGCAGGGCTATTGCCCATAGATAAAAAAATATATATACTACATGACCTAACCTATCTTGCAAAAGTTTCGAATTTTTTTATACTACGTCGGGTGGTCGACAAGCATACGGTCCGCATGATGTGAAGCGATTACCGTAGCCATAGTAACTCGCATGCCGCCACTCCCGCTGCCAATGCCAACCCTCGAAAGAATGTTATTTGGTCGCGGTTTTCTGTGAGGTAGAGGTACTTCCCCAGTCAGACAGCTGACAAATACGCTATACCCTACCTCTCTTATGCCAAAGCCTCTTTCGCTAGTCGGCAGGGTGCACCACGTGCAGGCGAGGTTGGCTTCGGCTCTGAAGTTCTAAATAGCCGAAGCCAAATTACTACACATTTTAAAAACTCCATGCAACCTACATTCAGTTCATTGTTAGCTAGACTGTATTCGTTTCAGTTTGTTTCTTCATAATGCAAAATGTAGAAGTTATGGAAAACTTGAAGAAACTTATGAAAGCTTTTTTTTTTCAACTATATTTTGTTTAAAAGATGGGAAACAAAAGAATTGATGGATGTTACATGTCCAACCAAAGAAAAAAAATACAGGTTGTTTTACAATTCACATGACATGACAGAATTTCGGCAAACAAAAACTCATTCCTTGGAATACATTCGAAAATCCAGAGACCAAAATGAGACGGGGTATTTTTCTCAGAAGCTTGTTTTTAGTGCTTATACGTAACTGTCAATATGTCTTTAAATATTCAACGTTGATTGTTGAACGAGTGTATATTTGTAAGTACACTGTTGCTATTCGAAATCTTTGCCAAGTTTTAATACTGTCGAACGTTATTCATCGAAAATTCACTGAAGGACGTCTCACCGATTTCGTATTCGACGCCGAAAGTCTCGTGTCTCGTCCTAATAATTAAATGACTAAATGTTCAAAATATGTTTGTAGGGTTTAGGTGTAAGTGGTTCATCAATAACTTTGCACCAAAACCAACCTCACCTGCACGTGGTGCACCCTACTGGCAGATAAACGAGGCTCTGGCGATAAGAGAGGTAGGGCATAGCGTATTTTTAATTTTCCCAAATGGGGAAGTACCGCCACCTCACCGAATACCGCAGCCAAATAATAATTCCCTTCAGGGTTGTTCTGTTCCTGCGAGTTAGTGAGGTCACCATAAAGAAAGAAAGGAAGGAGTATAGGCTGGCAACGGATCGGGAATCCCTTGGTGTTGCTGATCTCCATGGGCGGTGGTGATTGCTTTCCATCAGGTGACCCACATGTATGTTTGGCTCCCCTCTGACATAAAAAAAGAAGAAATGAGAAACTTTTTGCATATTTATTTGCAACTTTTCATAAATTTGGTAATAGGATAACTGTTTGCATAACCGATTTCCTGTTTTATAACAATTCAACTCTGCTTCGATAACATAAAGTACGAGTACGTACGTAATCGGCTTCAACTTGTAATGCATGTGGAATATTTCTAAACTAAAATATTGAATAATATCCGCGATACCACTAAAATTGTACGCCGATATACAAATGTTTGAATAAGCCACATTTGCCTATAAACACATTCCGATCTGGAACTAGACAAAACCCCATTGACCTCAGCATTTGAGTCAACGGTTTGTACTAGTGAAGAGATAATTATCCATCAGCAGATAACTCTTGGACTGATAACAGCGGTTCGACAGACAGCGCGTCGTACGTGACCGGCACAAGGAGTCTTTGCTTTCCCGATCACGTTTGACATACTCCACAATATGAGACCTCCTTCGTAGGTAACAGTTGCATTTATTAACGCCCATTTGTTTACAAACTTTGAACCATAGCGTAGGGTCTAATATGTGAGTACCTCTATGATTTTGCTTCTCCTATTATTAGACTGCTCATTATATAAATACATTTCAACAGTCTATTTCATCCAAAGCTACGAGACCAAATAACCCTAATAAATACAACAATCTTGCAAAAACCGGAATTAAAACCAGTTGCAAACTGAATAAATATTTTATTTGTAAAAAGATCACGTTTCTTCGTGCTTTGATTATAAAATGAGTTTCTAGATGTAACACAAAGACACTGGCGCTTAATGTCTGTGACCTTCTACGTTGTCGACAGTTTTTAGGAAATGGCCCGATTATGTTGCATTCGTATGAAAGTGAATAACCTAATTCATTCCAGCAATCGAAGTTCCTGCTCTAAGATATATTTGCTCGATGTTATCGGAAACCTGCACGCATTTCCTCTCTATTTCAATGGTTTGGGGCACTCAAGTGCGATGTTCTGACTCAGGAGCCACTTCAGAAAATTCAACCTCACAAAAATAGATCGCACGTAACATGTCCATCCCTCGTTTTTTGATCAGCTCCAATCGTCATTCATTCAATTGCTTTGTTGGCCTTTGTCCAGGACATCAGAAGCCAAGGTTCGATCTACTTTAGTAGAATGAAATCACGACTCGTAGTGAATTTGTCGGCCATTCTAATGAATGGTGCCATTTTTATAGCCATAGTGAAAGCACAAAAGTTGATGACACTATAGTTCATGTTTCCGATCATTGTAATCCCGTTTTTTGTACCGAACCTATAAGAAAACTTTCTATACATCAAAGTTTTATTAATGTGTTGTAAATAAATCTTAACAGTCATAAATTTCTGTCATAAATTACATAATGTTTACTTTAATAATGTATACGAGAGCTCATTTTCGGAATAATGGGTATAGTCCTGTTATTTGAAGAAGGAACGGAGGACGCTTTATTGAGAAACTAGTAACGTGATGCCACTGGATATCTCCCTACGTATAAATAGAATTTGTTAAACAATCGTAGTTATATGTTTCTTTATTTGTGGCTGCAGTCTGCAATTACTCGGACTGAATTAGTTTTACGAGTGGCGGCCATTGCTATGACGCGCTCGCTCGTTCAAAAGCGAGCAATTCATTGTTACGTGTTTATTATTAGTTCCCTTCCCATGGGCCGTGTACGTTACATGTGGGTCCTCGTTTTCGTAACCTTGGCAAATGTTTTGTAAGCACTCCAATTTTGTCTCTAACCCACAAAAATGAGTTACTCGTTGTACTCATTTTTTGCTCAACCTATCCGGCTATTGTTGCGTATGAATCAATATAGAACTTAACAAATTGTGAGTATATCGGAGTATGTGTTAAAATTTTAATGATGTCAATAGGCCGACTACCGAACAATGCGCTAGGAATAATGTTAATTTATTCGTGTCATGTTGTCAAAAAAGTGACGCAAAGAAACTGACGACCGGTCTAGGCGACCTATTCGTCTGTCGTGTCTGACTAATCGCTGTAATTAGATACGGATATAGTTTCACTTTCTGATCCCACATTGGTTCGATAGCTGTTATCTGTGAGTGTTTGGTCCGTTTTAGTTTCGAGATAAACGTGTGCTTTTACGACTCTCTACGGACTCATAATTAATTCATTATAGTAAAAACCTCATTTGTATCGGCCAAAGATTTAATGTTTGCCAAAATATTGGTTATGGGGTCGGGTATCGGTAAACCGTGACAACAATCACACGGCACGTTAACAAAATGTACATTCATATGAATAAATACGTTAAATTTTATTGTTGCATTGACACCAAAACGTCATACGTAGGGACTGTGAAAAAAATTATGATATGTGATAAGGATAGAAAATTGAACCGCATGATACCGTAAAAGGATGGGAGAACGAGTCTTTAACGATTGTTGAAGTCGAAATAACGGTTGGGATGATACAAAAAATACGCATCAATGTTTCCCGTGTAATTGGCAGATCGCACGGAATGTGGTCTCGGAGAGGGCCCAAAAGGAAAGAAGAATAACCTTAAAGGGTCCACCGGATGCTTGCATTAAAATAGAATTTCAATTAACATGACTGGCGGCTTGAGGAAAATATAATACGGTGAGTTCGTATTATGGTGACGATGCGAATGTAACGTTGATGTAACACATTTCTGTTATTTTATGCAGACTTGTCGTTATTCATGTTTACAAAGAATTTATAGTTTTTTAAGCTAGTCATAGACTACATTTACTTGGCTTATTTGATCGAGTTGTTTATCGTACGTCGCACATTAATGTTGTAGAGTTGGGATGTAGAGATGCATATATAATGCAAATATAATGGCAAATATGTACAAATATATGGGTAGGTACACTATGCGAAACGTAAGGATTTCCCCCTTTGATTTCGTTATTAGAACTCACTGTTCGCGCATTTTGGCCGTACGTTTAATGTAATACAAATATCATACCCAATATAATGAGAAATGCACCTCACAGCGCATCTCCAAAGTGAGAATTTAGACTTAGAGAGGTGTTAAAATCTGTGTTCCGTTTTGAGGTCGATTTGTAGATATTGTTCTTCGAGCATATAACATGATCTATAAATAAATTAATTAAATATTCTTGGACAAATTACTATCTATTCCCAAACTAACTAGTATCTAGTCCCAAACTAAGCAATGCTATGTAAGTGATATTATATGTAAATACATACATATAATGCATACAAACATACATGTTCATGCACACAAATATTTGTCCTGTGTGTCCCCACACAGGACGAATATGACTCGAACCTGCGACTTCGGAATCAAAGTGGCCATTGCTAACCGTTCGACCACCGAGCTCGTCTATGATATTAATAACAAAATGTATTAATTCCAGCTAACTACTTTTGACAACATATTACAATATACCTACAACGTACAACTTGTTACGATGTAAATAACATAATTTGTATGTCAGCTGAAATGTACTACGGTGTTAATGTATTGAAATAGTTTACACTCAAGGTTGCAGTTTATTCCTTAAGCGATTTATAACGAACATTTTGTTGAATTGATTAAAATGTATATGTAATAAATTCGACTAATCTGTTATATGTTTATCTTTAATTTTGCAACTTTAATTTGTTGTGTTATAATATTGTTTTACGATATTCGACTCTAAATGTTGATCTTTCGTATTGATATATATCTTTAGTAATACGTCATTATAAATCTAATTTAATAAATAAAACTTTGATGGATTAGTAAATCATTTAGGCAATGTTTATTCAGCATCTAGACTGTACTTGCCATTTAAGATGTCATAATTATTTTATACTATATAATTTATTCTGTGCCAACTAGGGCTTCGTACTTATTTAAAAAAATATATAATGCTACATTATGTTGTAACATTTTGATGTGTTGTTACGAATGAGCAAATCCTGACTTAAGAAGGCGCTATGTTGATAAGGTTATTTTATCTAGTGAGCCGAAATTTGTTAACAACACACAAGTTTTAGAGAAAACTTTTATAAAGTTAAAGAGTATTTTTAGTTTAGCTATTCCCCATGCACACCATGGGGACACCACGCCAAGTGTGGGTGCTTACGGAGGGACATACGTAAATACAAACATACAAACAGATACTGCTAAAATCATAACCATAAAATTTTGTCTTCACTGTAGTCCGGTAACAATTTGTACAAACAATCAATTATTCAATTCGTCTGACGTTTAAAGCTGGCTGTACCGTGCCGTAGTTAACGGTATCGATCACGACACTGTACTTTAACTCGTAGTATCACAACGAGGAATGTGTTATGCTCTAAACCAGTGTTTCTCAAAGAGTGGGTGCATCGGATCGGTCTCTATATCTATAGTTTAAAATATTTTTGTGTGTGCCAATGGGAAAAGATAACGATACAAGTACCGTGGCTCGAGGGCCAGGATATATAAAGTTTGGGAAACCCTGCTCTAAATTACTTCCCAGAAGATGTTAAGTATCCTTAAACGAAGCCTTGGAGACTATAAAACAAAGTGTTCCTTGAATTTTTTAGATTGTCCTCTATTCTGACAATCGCCTGCGAGATAGGTGTTTTAAGCCGTAAAAGAGAAATATATGTTTAACTAGTGACTCATCGTGATGCATCTGTCATCAAGAATTCCTTAAAAGAATTTAGAGGCCCGGCAAAGCTTCGAGGATTTACTGATTAGGCCAGTTTATTAAAACTCAAGTGAAATTCAGGCATCAACGTTCATTTAGAAGAGAAAACCTAATTAAAAAAACCGGACAAGTGCGAGTCGGACTCGCCCACCGAGGGTTCCGTAGGTACGTAGTATCATTATTAAATTTGATATTTTTCATTATAAATAAGAAATAATGCGTCGAAAAAAATAAATAAAATATATTTTGCAATGTGTACATCAAGCCCTTTCATATGATACCCCATTTGAACTAGTAGTTTCAATTTGAAATTTCGACACCCTATAAAAAATATAGACCCCCTATTTTTTAATATCTATTTACAAATGTATAGTTTTGAGATTTATTCCTGTACTTGTAGTCTATAACGATGTTATTTGCCAAATTTCATAGTTCTAGGTCAACGGGAAGTACCCTATAGGTTTTGATTCCCTTGAGTGTGTCGAAATATGCGTTTTTTGCTGAATAAACGGCCGTAACTTTTTTTTACGTAAACTTAGCAGTTTGATTTTTTTTTAGCTTCATGGGACCGTAGACCTGAGTATACAGTTCAAATTTCAGCTTGATACCTCCACGCATTCTCGACATAGAAATTCTTGACAGACAGACAGACAGACAGACGACAGACAGACAGACAGACAGACGGACAACAAAGTGATCTTATAAGGGTTCCGTTTTTCCTTTTGAGGTTCGGCACCCTAAAAACACCAGTTGATCCACATACTCGTTTGCCCTCCGTCTCACTGTATTCAGACAATATTGGACGTCTAGTAAGTTCTTCAAAATTCACAATTTTGAAATAATATATGCTAAGGTACTTCCTTAAAAAGACTAAAAAATGACCTTAAATGAAAGCTTGCAAAATGTCAACAATCTATGTACAATAATAATAAATTGCTGATTTATCATTGTGTAAAAAACTTAAAAAATAAATTTATAATTCTTGGCATTGACTAAATTTAAAGTATTTAAGCATTACAAAATTGCAAACACAATAACATTTCAAAAATAGTTCCCCTTCTAAAATATCTGCAACAATGTTTATCAATGGAATTACTCAACATGATCAAAGTTGACTGAGGGTAAAATGTATATGCAAACAGTATTGGTATAATCGCGTGGACAAACTAAGATGACTCGACGACCATTGAGGCGTAACATCGTGGACACGACATTGATATATGGTCGGAGATCCCTCCAATGAGGGGTCAACGGGCTAAAAAAACGCATTCTCTCTCGCAGACTTGGTAACAGATGCGTCGGATTGCATGTCTCTGTTAATCGTGAAATTTTAATATCTATTAACATAATAATACATAAGGAAAACTAGGTATAAGGAGTATGAATCCAGTCAGGGACAAAATGATATGAGGGAAATCAACAACGGGGAGTATTGCAACAGATCCGTATAAGCAATAAGTATTCCCAAATCAAACCCAAAGGCTCTATTATATCTATCATGATTTTGAGCAACCAATGATTTTGTTATTGTCATCCATTAGTCCTTATTGACTGCTTAACCGCTGTTTGAACGGGACTTATTAATTATACCGTTTTTGCATCTGTTGGTATCCAACCTTCTTGTGAAATTGCTAATTTATTCACACCTATTTCCACGCTAAATTCTAAATCAGTTGAAACATTTCTTACAGATTGTTTTCTATGAAAAGCCTTATATTTTTATATATCTATTCCTAATTGTTTCTTTTTTTTATAATATGAGAGAGGGGCAAACGAACATGTGGTTCACCTGATGGAAATCAATCACCACCGCCCACGGAGATTAGCTACAGCAAGGGGTTGCCGAACCATTGCCAGCCTATTCACCTTCCTTCCTTTCTGGTGACCTCACTCATTCGCAGGAAGACAATAGCCCTAAAGGGAATTGTTATTTGGCTGTGCTATTTTATAAGGTGGAAGTACTTCCCTAGTCGGGCAGCTTAAAAAATGCGCTATGCCCTACCACATTTTTCGCTGGAGTCTCGTTAGTCAGTCAACTATAATAATATTATAAGGCTGTAAGGCTTTTCACATGATATGTTATCAATGGTCTGTAAGCTTTTCACGTCTGTTTACACGTCTTTACACCGAGCGGTGACCGCGTGACGCACCGACCTGCACGTTACGATGTTTGCCTTCGTCATTGTCATCCATTCAAGTGTAAATTCCGATCGTCAAAGCTGTTACTTTCCTTTGTTACTTTTAAATATCTGTCAATGGTTGCGTGAAAGTTTAAGTTCATGTTTGTTATGCGTATGTTACTTTCGATTTTTGCTATTGACTTTGGAATAAATAGTTGAGATCTCATGTTTTATCTGACAGGATTGAGATATGTAAATGTCAAATGTTTGCTGACTCATGTTACGGACTGACATTTAAGTGTACTACTTGAAGTTTTTATGTTTTATTATGAACTTGAAAATGATATTTTTTTATGTTGTATATTGTACGATTGGATTAATTTATTTAGTATATTACTTCAGTATGCTTATATGCGTATTTAAAAATCCCGATTACCTGCTTACAGGTAGCCGGTACGTGTGAATTCAAAGCAAACTGTACTTTATTTCATACACTTATTTTGACATACCGAGTGTCGGTACCGGCAACCTGTCGATTTATGTAAACACCGTTACGTTTATAAAACAAATTTTTGCCGAAATTATTTGCTGAAATTTGAGAAATTTATAGATGAAATCGAAGTTGATAAGAAGTCCCGTTTCTACTATGCTGCCGTGTCAGCGATAGATGGGGGCAATTCTGGAGTGGAGCCCCATATGTCGTAACGACGCGGTATAGACGTCGAACCTGCGCTCAAAACTGTCCGAATCAAAAGAGAAGGAAATTGTAAAAGGAAGGAATTAAGGAGGAAAAATCGCGCACCAGTCTCAATTTAGACAGCTGACAGATTACACGTACCTGCTTAGTGTAATACCGTCGCCGTAGTGTATCGTAAAAACTTATAAAAACTATTCACGTGAGAAAAGATTATAATGGCATATTTATATATCAGATTAAGCTAAATTATAAAAAAACTAAATAAACCAAAATTACATATAAATAACTTATATTTAAAATAAAATACAACTAAATTAAAAACTAAAGTAATGAAATACACAGAAAAAAATATCATTATATTAATTGTACCGACTTCGGGGATTGTGGCCTTTTCCACGCTGTACAGTGTTGGAAATATTTTGACCAAGATATTGGCCAGCCCTTTGGAATATTTGGCGTTCATTGGGATAATAGGTCAATGAAAGTTATAGATTTTTCTCGAAAGCATATTGTTTTGTTATCAGGCAATTAAAAAAACTGAACTAAACTTATAAATATTTTTGTGCAACATTCAACATGAACATATTAGTCCTAAATAAAGGCTAGCAAATTTAAAGTTATTTCATCTCGACCACGGAGACAAATCGCAATTGCGACAAATATGCAGTGTCAGGCAATTAATTAAGGCTATTAAAGTTTTTCTATGAATAAACACAGTATTATGGAAAAGAGAAAATGGTGGACCGGCCAAGTGATGGCGATGTCAAGTTACATTCCGCCTATTACCGCGAATGTAAAAGTTGTCTGAACCTTATTGAGATAATTCTAATCGGTGCAATTGACAAACTATGCTGTTTAGTTTTACTGACATGTTTATTTGAGATTTAAATGGTGCCTTCTTCCGTCCTTTAGCAATCCTGGCCTTATTAAGAAATTGATCGATAAAATCACTTTATTGATGAGTATCTTTTATTTATGCATTAAAGATTTATATATAAGAGGGGGGCAAACGAGCATGTGGGTCACCTAATGGTCCTAATGGAAACCAATCACCACCGCCAATGGAGATCAGCAACACCAAGGACTGTACGATCCGTTACCAGGCTATACTACTCCCTTTCTTTCTTTCTGGTGACTTCACTCACTCGCGCGAACACGACAACAGTCAAGGGAATTGTTATTTGGCTGCGGTGTTCTGTGAGACTATCTTTTTGTCAGAGCTTCGTTTGTCAGTCAGCAGGGTGCACCACGTGCATATGAGGTTGGCTTTGGTTCGAAGATGTTGATGAACCACTATTACACACACTATTACACCCCAAATTATCTTATTAGCTATTGCTATAACGACTTTACTCAAAATCAAAGGTCAAATTTGCAAAATCGTTTTTGCCGCTGGCTGTATTTAGAAAATCGAATCGACTTCGACAATCGATTCGGTGGGGCTTAAATTAGTCTTCGACAAAGCCGATAGGCCTCTCAGATCGATATTGTTGGGGGGCCATCAACTTTTTTGTGGCAATTTACTCACATAATAGCTTGTAGGAATTGACCATTTGAATGGCTGGATTTAAGAAATTGAACCAACGCATTCGATTCAGTAAGGTATAATCGTATTGAAGGATGACCGTTGAGGAGCCAGCAATTTTTCTGTGTCAAATTACCTACTAAACAGCCGTCTGCATGTCGATAGACCTCAACTCGTCATTTCAATATAAAGATAAATCAAGTAATATACTAGTTTTTTTTTCTGTTTGAACGGCGAATATCAGCAAGCAGGCAAATTTTTGCTTATTTGCTTTGATAATCGCGTCATCATGCTTTATTTAAATAGCCTATTTATTTATTACACGGAACAGTAACACATCATACACAACACACAGCATACATTATGATCTGATATGTTATAGTTATTTCGTATTTAATAAATAAATAGGCTATTATTTATATATCAGGCTGCAACGGCATATGATACGACAGGAAACGGTGGGTGTTACCGCAGGGCATAATTAGTACAAATATGATTTCGTCCACACTTTTATTGCCTTCGAAAAATATAGAGTCGATATCGCGATCAATATTGACATAGTTATCAAAATTTTGATAATCCGCGCGATAAAAGGATAAGGTAAGTCAAGATAAGTTACGTCAAATATTTATAATATGGTTACAAATTTTAGCCTCGTCTAATAAATATGTACATAATCTTTTTATTTCTACTCGTGGCGTCCTCTGGCTGACTTAATTTTTTTTTTATATCCCACAAGGCTGATGATGTTACTAGGTGATGGTAATTGGTAAGTAGTCACACGCTGCCGAACGTAGAAAAACCCCTTCACGCCTTTCTTGTAGAACCTCTTACTGTAAATAGTTTCCGGGGAAAACCTTGAAAGGGAGTAAAAAGTCTATTTCAGACAAATTCCAACTACACCGTCGTCAACTCTTATTTATCGCACTGCTGGGATACGGATCTACCCTCAATCCAGAAGTTTAGAGCATCCACCAGGTTGTTTAACTGCAGGTTGGCGGAGGCCTGTATTTTCAAGACACTGACTTGTGTAAAAGACTGTCATCTAATGACAACAGCCATGACCGACGCGACGGCTTAACGTGTCCTCTAAAGCACGGAAGAACTCAAAATAAATAAACCCATCCATAGACCGGCTACGGTCGACATTTGCTTAACTCACGTAATCGATTAGACTCACACGCTACGAGCTCAATTCCCATTATAAAACAGAAAGTGTACGTATTAGTTTAAATATAACTCTACAGTGCAGAGACAGTTTCATCTTCCGCATGTAATTAACATAAGAATCAGCTGTGTTTCTACCATCTACTCGTAACCATAACGTTTCCGCCAAGGAAATCGTTAGGCCATTGCGTAAATAAGAACGTGCTGATTATTGGCATACATATTGAAACTATTTCGTCATCAGTATATACATTTTTTTATATGAGAGGGGGGGCGGGGGGGGGGAAACGGGCATGTGTGTCACCGTTGCCATCCTATACTCCTTTGTTTCTTTCTAGTGACCGCACTCACTCGCAGAAACACAAAAACCCTCAAGGGAATTGTTATTTGGCTGCGGTTTTCTGTGAGGTGCAGGTACTTCTTCGGTCGGGCAGCTTAAAACTTATGCTATGCCCTACCATGTACCATGATAGAGCTGAGATCTTAACATACACCTATATATACGAAATGAAATTCTTTATTCTGCCACTGAACCTTCGTCTTGGGCCACTTAGAGCCGTCTTACACTTTTTTTTTAAATCTAAATTATTAACTTTTTTTTTAATATACTAGCTTTACGAAATTGACCAATGGCGAATAAGAAATGCTTGAAAAAAACTTGTCATTATGGGTCCTTTTTTAAATAATCAGATAATACCATTGACAACATAATTTGAATGTATTTTTAATAATTATGATATCAAGTATTCGAATTAGATATTGCAATTTATTACGTGTCTGTGCTGATTCATTCCATACATCGTTGTCACTTAGGTATTGATCAATTCTATAAGACGCCCTTTTAGTCTTTTTAATATTTCTTGAAAATTCATTGATTGTTTCAGGTAAGAGAAGAGCTATTTCAGGTAATTTATTTAAAATCGAATACAATTTACAACAAAAGACATACCGGTTCTAGCAAATCAATGCATTGGTATGCGCAGTTAATATTTATTTCTAAGATTTACAGTTGTACAGTCCTCTACATAAGAAATATGTTAAGATTATTACGAGTATACGTAATGTATTGTAAATATATTGAGAAGCAACAGTGAAGAACCTCAGGCCATCTTATTGAGCATAATATAAATATACTAATAAAGACGAGCTAGGTGGCGTAGCGGTCAATGACGCGGCTTCGACACCAACGCTCGTGGGTTCGATTCCCACATAGGACAAACATTTGTGTGCATGAACATGTCTGTTTGTCTTAGTCTGGGTGTTTTCTATGTATCATAAGTATGTATTTACAAAAAAAATGTATTTACGTTTATCAGTTGTCCAGTACCCATAACACAAGCTTCGCTTACTTTGGGGCTAGATGGCGCTGTGTAATTTGTATGACAATATTTATTTATTTATTTAAAATTATATACATTTTTGCTATTGAAGAAGTCTCATGACGTGTCAAAATTTCGACATATTTAAAAATATAATTTCGTTCACAAGGAACTTAGATCTGAACTAATATAGATCACAATAACATAGATCCGAACTTTCGATGATCAAACGATAAACTATTAGATTAATTAACTTAGAGGTTTGAATCAACATCTAATTTGTGCACGTGTCTCCGCCAAGCAGTCTGTACCAGTTAAATTATGGGTACCATAATGGGGACGTTAAACCGCAGGTAAAATATCGGTCGTGCGAAGAATCGCAGAGACGGTCACGCGCGCCGCGGTGCGACACGACCAGCTGTCTCCTCGATTAGTTCAGGTGTTGCCAGCGATTAAAATAAACTAATTGCTTGAAAAACTGGTTTAGGGATAAACTAATTTATAGATAGGCTTGGTTATAATTAATGATATCAGTACTAACGATATAACTGTTCCGTTCCTTAACCTAGTAGTCCTTTTTTCTTCTTTTCTTTATATTTTTTTTATGTACGTAAAGAAAAAAATATTTAATAGAGAAAAGAATAATGAAACGCTCATCAAATAATGTAACACATAACTTTCTCAGAATAAGATTGTCTAATTTTACGCTATTATAATTTTAACGAGTAAACACATGCATAAACGGCTGTTTTTAGATACTACTATTGTCGAAATAAACTGTAGTAAGTCTAGCACTATTTACGCATTACCAACCCTATAAAAACCTCTTGCAACATTTTTAAGCCTCCCTTTACCGTAGTCTCTAGTTAGGGAATACCTGGGCAGTGAGTTAATTCTACATCTTAAGAGCTCTTTCTACATAATATACGACCAGTTTGATGATTTTGGGGTGTAAGTGGTTCATCAACATCTTTGAACCAAAGCCAACTTCACCTGCACGCGGTGCACCCTGCTGACTGACAAACGAAGCTCTGGCGAAAAGAGAGGTAGGGAGCGTAATTGTAAGCTACCCGACTGGGGAATGTACCTCCACCTCACAGAATACCGCAGCCAAATAACGGTTCCCTCGAGGGCTGTTGTGTTCCTGCGAGTGAGTGAGGTCACCAGAAAGGAAGGAGATGCTGCGATGGCGGCGGGGGTGGCGGCGCGCGAGTGATATTTTATGTTGCGAGCGTTAATATGGCTACGGTAGCCGCTTCACATCAGGCGGGCCGTATACTTGTCTGCCACCCGACGTGGTATAGAAAAAAAAAAAAAAAAAAAAAAGATGACTTCTCTACCTATGGGTGATGCGTCATATAGACAGATAGATGGTATTGATTCTCATTTTAAATGGGCTAACAAATTCGGCATCATGTTCAAAATATATCATGTGTATTTGTCTGTCCATAATATGTATGTCATAACAAGTTAATTTGACTAACAATAACGGTTGGCAACACTGATAAGTGCGGTCACGGTCACAGCGGGGGTGGTGCAGTACACCGTTAACCACATTTCTAACCGTAGCAATAAATTATCCATCGAGTTTCCGCTCGTCCTATTCATTAATCGAATGATACAATCGAACTAGATTCTCGAACAATATCACTTAACGAATGAGCGATAATTTGCTTCGCTCCAGATGCAGCTTGCATTTCATATCGATAAAAAATTATAAATATATGAGATTTAGAATTTCGTATTATGACAAGTTTTCTGTACGTCATATTATTGGCTATTTGTTTGTGGATTCAATGGAATGACCCTTGTTTACGTATGATTGTATGTTTTGACGTAGATCCTTGAAAGTTGTAGAACAAGAATCTTAACTAAAATTGAAATTTAAGGTATTTCCCTAAATTGCAAATTCAATTAGATTAGTGTTCTACAATTTTAGTCAGCTAACTCGGTAATTCCAATAGCCTTTCTTTATACTCTTGAAACAATATGTAACAAAACAAAACCAGCACACCCTCTTCCTGATAAAACAGTTATCGTAAAGGAATAGTTATAATTCACACAGTTCTTTATCTCCGTTACCAATTCAGTTTTTCTAGTATTCTGGTGGCCTTGCTCGTAAAAAGATTCTAGAATATTTATATTTGACTGCTATCTTCGGTAAACATGCTTCTCCAGGCTAGTTTCCGCAACTTCATAATGGCACAAAATATCACTGTGTCCCATTTCATATGCCATGTAGTATGTATTCTCGTATGGTAAGCAAATCTTTGTATCTAGATTGCTGTAACAAGCCAAGTTCCTGGATGTTATTCATTAGAATCGTCAATCACGTTATCTAGTACAAGTCCAATTAATTCTAGGTACCTATAAACTGGAAGAGGCACTGAGACAAGTTGCTACTTTTTGCAGGGCTATCGCTAGACTGTGTATAGCAAACATTAAATAATTTTAGAGCATTGCATTTTGGAAAAGTCAATTTTGGTAATATAGTTTCTATAGCGCTGTTGCGCACTCATTTGCATTGAGTCCTGATTTATATCTTACGTCTAATATACGCAACGATATGCCGAATTGCATTAATGAATCGATTAATTGAATTATTGTAGACAACACTGTTCGTATAAAATACGAAGTATTTATCATCATGGAAATTGAAATTAATCTAAAAGACGACCGGTTAGTAAAAAAACGCCGTGTGCTTGCCTTGACCACACTACAGAAGTGAAAACTTCATCTCGATCCGTCTCGTTCCCTCGCTACTGAGTTTGTGCGAACGAGCGTTACAGAGCCGAGCCTCACGGTTTGCATACCCGAGCGTGACGGCTTAATCTCATTCCCAAGTCACAAAATAAAGTGCAACGCGCCTAAAGAACTTTTCACTTCAATAAAATATATCACCTTCGGTTCAGTTTACTTTAATTGCTAACAGCCTTAACTCTATGTGACCTTTGTGGCTTTATCTAAAGTACCATGTCGAGGAAGTAGTACATAACTCTTCCTAGTAAACATTTCATCTATATCTTTGCTATTTACGTCATTCAAATACGATGTATCTTATCAGTCAAACGTCAGACTTTCTACAAATTTCGGGGTTAAAGCCAAGTTCAAGAGTCGGCCTCGGGTCTGATCCGTAATCTCCGTCTGGCCCGGATTTGTCAGCCGAAGGCTGTAATGATCAAGCGTTTTATCGATTATATCGATCACTCCACGTCACTCGATGTCAAACTCGAATCTGTGTTTGGCGTGTGCCTGTTTGTTTATGTTATTGAATTTTGTATTTATCATGTCTGTGAAATATCTTACAGTGCTTAAAACTGCATTGAGAAAAACTGTTCCACTTTCGGTCGAATGATATTAATTTATATTTACAATAAAAATGTTTTAACTCTCTAGAAAAAGGCAATGAAAAATAAAGTCCACTGCAGTCCCGGGAGTAACACTACGGCTGCCTTATAACTCATAACTATATCATAATGAGTTACAACTCATAATGAATTTAATAAGAAGAAATTAGTAGGAGTTTGACTTTGAGGTATAGGAATTTAATTTCCCCTCTTGGCAATCTCGGTTATTCACGACTATGACAATATCACAAACGTCCATAGACTAAAAATAAAAAGGACGTGTGGTATCGCTAATAAAAAACTGACGCAAGTAACAGGTGTCGAACCGATTGACCTGCCCCCTTACCACCATCTCTTATTGCGACTCAATAACTGAATAGATTGCTAATTCATACCAATGAATAAGCGACTCTATTCCACTTGAAATAGAGTCGCTTATTCATTGGTATGAATTAACAATCTATTCAGTTATTGAGTCGCAATAAGAGATGGTGGTAAGGGGGCTGGATACAAGTATCCTCACATTGTGCATTGGATTCAAAAGGATTATTCAAATTAGACACATTTACAATGCCGTAATATAATAAAACTGTGCCGTCTTTTTTCATCAAGAGGGGATTTTATTTGTTTAAAATATTCCGGGCACGTTCTAAAGAGAAATTCAGTGATGACATTGTGGTGATCAATACCACTTTCTTGAAAGCACTGGATAGGATTTGTCTAGTTGAATTGAGCTAATCCCATATCATTGATAAGTATCTAGTTTTTACTTTCTCATCAGCAAGTTTTGGAAAGTCGAATCCCAGACAAGCATACGACCCATCTGGTGATAAAGCGGTTACGGTATCCAAATAGATGCTAGCAATACAAGGAGTATTACTTTCGAGTTTGTACCCCCGCAGCTAAAGACGCATCTCTTCAGATCTGGTATCCTAACTCACTTGCAGGAACAAAACAATCTTCAAGGGTATTGTTATTTGGCTGCGGTCTTCTATAAGGTAGGGATATTCCCAGATGAACTCGACATGCCCTATCTCTTTCGCCAGAGTCTCTTTGGCTAGACGACAAGGTGCACAATGTGCAGATGACATTGACTTTCACTCTAAAAATGGTGGTGAGCTACTTACACCTCTCTCACCTATTTGTACTTGATTCTCAACAAATATTAGGTGCTCTTTACGAGCCCTCACAACATTACGTAAGTCAGTTTCTTCATGAGGAATCCAAACTTTCTTGATACTGTCCCGAACGGTGTCTACAGGCTAGTTTTACAACATTTCTCACCGCTCTCACTTCATTGTACCTCGATCGAGGAAAAGCTGATCTTGAATAGTTTTGTACCAAATTCCTTTTTCTAGATCGTCGGTCAAAATACTCTTTCTAATTGCAGTAACTTACATTTTGAATCTAAGTCGCCTATGGTCTACACAATTCTTTAGTTTTTGACGTGACAACGTCTTATAAATTGGTTAGCCGGGTGACACTTCAAGAAACTGGCTCACGTTATGCGCTTACAATGAGAGCGAGTGAAAGGCACGCGTCCCTTCTAAGAGCGAGAGAGACAGACATAAAAAGTGAAAGGCATGCGTCCCTTCCACTCGAAAACATTTTACCACTCAAAGTCGTTGTCACGTAAAACTTTCGCCCGTATACCGACTTTACAGGCAACCAATTTTTTTTTTTTTAAATGGCAAGTAATCGCCAACGTGAAAGAAACAAACACACCAATTACATAGTCTTTACTTTATATTAAATCTATGTAAAAAAAAATATCTGTTGAGAATGACTTCTCTTCATTATCTCATGAGAAGACACATTGAAATGAAAACATTTGAACAGCTTATATATTGGAAACGACTTTAAACTATTCCAAGTATTTCTACTTAGGTTTTTCTAAATAAGGGCTAAAATTTTGGAGTAGATGCATTGGTTAACCCTGAAATATACATATGCAAATACATCGTATCTCAAGATCTACACTACAAACGGGGCCACTTATCCAATTGTTGTGGAATCAGTGTCGCGCGCCAGTATGCGGGTTCCTATTATACGGTGCGATGAATACGACCATCAATGTTTGAATGTCTGTTGATTTATTGGGAAGGTCACGGGTTCCCTATTTATTCATGTAAATTTTCAAATTCCAAAAGCTTCATACTCCTAATTTCTTTGATTAAATTCGTTGTGAGTTCCTATGCAACCGTAGTTTTACCCCCGTACTGCAATGGACTTCACTGTTGATTGCCGTTTTTGATGGTCGCCGCTGTTAATCCTGGCTACACAGGAGACAGCAGTGGGAAGGTGTGGTGGCCTCCAACGTCCCGTTTATGTAAATTTAATAGTATATTTTGAAGACATCATCATCATCCTCTCTACCTATTGCTGTCTATCCCTTCCCTAATAGTTTCCACTATATGCGATTCTCCGCTTTCTGTGATAGGCACAGAAAGAGAGCTACCTCTCAGTGGCCTTACAGAGAGGTAGTTAGACACAGAATCTAAAGACGGGACGCACAGTGTTTTGTCGACCCAATGATGTCTAGAAATCCGAGCATAGCTCTTCATCGCTCGCATTGTGATTTTTAAACTAAACCAGCCCAATGTTCAGAATTCAAGTCTACATCGTAGGTCACGGCGAGGAGGATGCACTGGATGAAACGTTTGATCTTGACAAAATGTGGGTAGAACACGAAGCCACTCTAGTGTTTCGAGTGTTATTAGCAGAAGTCACGGTGATTTCTTCTAACACTAAACATACCACTATTATAAATGTATTGACTTAATAATGAACACGTTTCTAGATATGCTGCTTCAAATTTCCTTTACATTGAAAACTCCTTGTTAGATACATTTTGAGTCTTTTTTGAGTAGACAACTCTTTATTCATCCCACTGCTGGGATACGGGTCTCCCGTCTATCCAAGTACTCCACCGCGCTGCTTAACTGTGGTATGCTCTCAACCACTTTTTAAGTAGATAAAAATATATTTTATTAACTTCATATTTGTACTAAAAATATTGTGGTGAATTATTACATTTGCTTAACATAAAGCTATTATTTCTTACTCATTGAATTTTATAAAGTCGTGTATATTTATTGATCATTGTTTCTTCGAAATTAAGATTCTATGTTCACAATTTAAGTAGGTACCTACTTCAAATTCTTTAGAATGAGTATGTCATTTTATTATGTTACGAGTAATAAAATATTACTGTATTATGATCGTTCTGGAAGTCTGAAAAGTCTCTACATAATTGGCCGAGCGAGGAAAGCGAGCGGGTCTCTAAATCAAGTTGAGGCGAAAAAACATTTTTTGTATGTTTGTGTTACGACTACTCTCTAACCTGTAGATTGATTTTGACGAGCATGTAGAGGAAATCTGTTTAAAATATTCGCATTAACGTAAAAATGAATATCGCATTTTTGAGATATTGAAATCGATTTGAAAAATATGTAGCGATGATAATCAATCGATGAAAATATATTAAATAGACTGAATATAACTGGGCTAAAAGTCTATCAACCGTAGAACAATTAAGAGTTACGAGGATCTATCTTTGATAAGTGTGTGTATATTATACCTAATCTGTAGCTGGAAGTATTTTGAAAACAGCCACTCAATCATCAGCTTGCTTTATCTGTATCACGTGCCTTAAATAATATTTAAACTAAACACTGATAAAAATAAATATCGTTAGTACAGATAACTTTATAGGTTAAGTTCCTCGGTCTACCCATTGACGAAACATATAGATCTAATGGGAAGTAGCTGAATTGGCGATATGATCAATCTAGCTACTTGCCATCAGGGGCCCTACCGCCGAAGCTTATTTAAATTTCAAAAATAATTTGATGGTAAACATCGAATTTTGATTCGAAAAATAAGTCTTATATTTTTGTTATTGACATACATCTTCAACTCGATCGGTACAGCTCTACGGTTTCTACCAGCAGCTAAGTTAAACAAAAGTGCCATAAATCTAAGCTGAAGTTTGATATTCGTTGTCAAAGAATCCCATGAGAATCTGCTTCAAACGGCCGTTTCATCATTAGTCGGGCCCCTGGTCTATTTGTTTCGAGGTTTGTAAATATTTTTATTTCTTTGTTTTTTTTGGGATTTTTTGCTAAGTAGTCTATTTATGTAATATATATATATATATATATATATATATATATATATACTCATATCACAATATAAAATATATGCCGCTTAAAGAATATCAATGTCAGTGTGCAGTATTTATTACCAGTCTGGCGTGCTTCAGCGAGGACTCACTAGAAGGAAACACCCTATTGTTTATTGATGTTTTAAAGTTTGATGGAATGAAACCAGTATATCAGCATGTGTCATGGGATGCAGGTAACTAAACTGAATTATATACGTTTCCAAAGGCAATACCCTTGAGAACTGTTTTATTTTCATCGTAACCTGTTGTCTACTGCTGGGTTCAATTAAGAAAATATCACATATTCATTTATATATAGATCTCTAGATGGACCGATAATCTCAAGGGAACGGCGGCCGGAAGGGCCTGTATGTGGAAAGCGGAGGATCATCTACGAGTTCCTCTTGTTCAGTCTATTAATCTCGACCGTAAGTGTGCTGAGAATTCCGTCCAGTTCAATAGCATGTCAATTAAAATTGTAGTAAATTGGCATGTACTAAAAAGAAACTACATAGTCAAATCACCTGCATATAAAAATGAACAGTTACTCAACGCAGGATGCAACACAGTTGACGTTAATCGCAGTCAATGTACGCTGCGTTTCCGTTGTAACGTGCATTATTGTGACAGTTTTCTACGGTTACCCTTGTTTGAATGCTGTCATTAAGGATACATTAGTTTACTGGGCTACTATAATTAAATATGTAATTCCGTATTCTGTTGTATTATACATAGATTTTTTATACGGAACGTTTTTTAGCTGTGAGTGGAATTTCGTGACGAGGTCTGCTCATGGGACTACAATCGACGATATTTTTCAAATAAGTATATCACCTCAAAAATTGCGAAAGGAAAGATTTTCTTTATAAATAATTTTGACAGAAATAAATTTAAGTCATCATAGAGATTATAAAAATATGTAGATTTGGCATTTTGTTTTAATATGGAATATATTTTAATGTATGGGAAAAAAAAAAAAAGAAAAAGACGAGCGATTTCGGCCGACTTTCTCGATTAATAAAATATGTTTCGTTGCTTATAATAACAGATTCAAGATGCGATGGCAGTGAAAACAACCCCATCTGTTCTTGAGGAGACGTCGGTCAATACCGCTTTTCACTAATTTTAACGGCTAAAAGTTGTTTTGACTAGTTTTATGTTTTGACTATGACAGTAAAAATTTTATTTATGACTTTCACAATTCTCGCTCATCATTTTTTATGAAATATATAATATTGTTTTTGAAGTCAAATATATTACAATACCTAAATTTTATTCTCGCCTTCTCTATTCCAAATTACGAATAATACAACGGTGAAAGTATTAACTAAAACTGTTTTATTATACGAATAATATTATGCAAATCTACGAATAGGACCCCACAGCCAGTGCGTTTCAAATTCGAAATTGTATCTCATTTTCTATCCTACACTAGAAAGGGAGACAATGTTGGGTCTATAAATCCCAGAGCGCTTCACCCCTACAGAATTTCAACAGTAATAACTCGTATATGAAGGGTTACATAGACGCCCCTTCGACCATAGACTTTATGGAAAATAGAGTGACAATTTATAAGCTATTTTACGACAATGGTTCGAAAATTTATTGCCTGATAACGTCCGTTTTTCATGCTGTTTATTGTAATAAGATTTGGTGTAAATGCGTCAGAGTTTAGCTTGTCAATGTTGGATGATCGTAAATTTTGTTTGTTATGAGTTTGGTCGTTGGTGCTGTTGTTTTCTGGATGCAAATCAATGTATTAATTCAATAAAGTATTGTAACACGATTTTAGAAATACTTACAACGGAGAAACAACATGAGTATTGTTACAAAATTGACTTTTAGATATTTTATTTATATTTCTAGATTTCGAAGAAATAAGAAAACTAAATTAAAAGAGAGCAAAAATAAAACCTCTGTGTATTATTTTAATATGCATACAAACCTAAACTAATTAAATCATTGATAAGGTGTTGCATAACAGTGTTTTAATTTACATGTTAGTACAAATGTTATAAAGAACCGCATGTGAAATAAATACATTGTATACTAAGACATATCTAAAGTAAATAAATCACCTCGAACATTGGTATTTATATACATAATAACTAGGGATTATGTAATGCTAGTATGTATTGAAATATTTATCTAATTGAAACAACTTCATTTATTCGTTTGTTATTAAAATTTATTTCATTAATTTCCGGTAATGAAGCTGATCATAAAATCTTTCTATACGAGACTCGTGCATTCTTACAATGTACTCGGTGGGGTGTATAGGGAGGACCGGAGGGATTGACTCCCCCCGGAGGGCGCGTGTATGGCACGTGCTGCACACAGCACAAAGCAGCCATAGTTGATATGTTTATCACAGACTGCAGCGAACTGCAATTTCTGGCTTCATTAAATGGTGAACGTGAGCTTAGGTTATTAAGAACTTTCTCATGAGAGCGACGACAATATATAATTATAATAACTTGCATGTATTATGTGGCCTCCTGCCTTGTTTAGATAACAATATTTTACTCTGTCGTCGTCAAGTGGAGACTTTGACCTTAACCATGTGATAAGTTCTTCTTTAAACCCACGGAAAGTTAACCGAATGATTAGATTGTTTTCTTAAAAAAATATATAGAACAACAAAATTAATAAATAATAATAAGTTATATTCAGTGACTGATTAGTGAGCAATAGTAAATAACACACAACGCAGAATTATGCTTAAGATTTTTTTTATTTTATAAAATCAAAATTACCAATAACAGAAATAAATGCTCTGAGTAATTCGAACGGAGCGTAAAGAGAGAAACTAAAAATTCATTTCTTTGGGAAAGTTGTTTATATCCAGAATTTACCAATCACCCCATATATAGCGGGTTTTATTTAATCTGTGATATAACTCTTACAAAACTACGCTCTGACAATAAATTAATATATTCATTCTGTTGTTAGTGATAGTCGTGACACTAACAACAGAACGAATAATAATAATTGTTACTATAATAATCTATATATATATATACCTACTCGTATATATAACACAAAGTCGGGTTGGTTATATCATTTATAACTCAAGAATAGCTGGATCGATTTTTATGATCTGCGATTTGTTGGATTAGTTTCCATCCCGAACAGCAAAATAGCCATTAATATATCAGAAAGTTAAGGAAAGATGGTGAAATTATCAGGACCAGTTTGTATACTAAATCCTCAGGAATGAGATGAGAAAGGGAAGATTCAGCTACAACGAAACGTGAGCGACGCTAGTAAATAATAATTCTATTCGTTGACTTTTGTGTTTCTTTCTAATCCGATTTATTTTGTTCCAAAACAACATCAGAACGACATACATAATTAATTTCTAATACATTTTATGTAACGTTTGACACACATAATACTTTTTAGTATTCAAAACCAAATTTAATAGCCTCGTCTCGACTTTTTGACCTTATGTAAACCTAAATAAAACTCACGTTTATTAGAAATAGATGAGAAATTGATTTTATTATGTAACGAGGCAGATGAGGCTTGTGTAATTTTTATGCCGATGACGTAAATCATCAGAGCTGTTGATTAAATTTCATTTTGTACTCGACAAGCGTGACACATGGGCCGATGACCGTTTGTGCAACTCTTTTGTTACAAATTGTTATTGAGTGTTCATCAAATTTGGGGGTTCCGTAAGGTCGGTATGTCTATAAATTTATATCTATGGGAGATTTACAACGTGCGTGTAGTGATTTCCTAGATGTTGAGTTGGATTTAATAATGTTATAAATACTATAGATTTGCCACAAACCCCGAAAAGTATGACAAGTAAATACGTTACAATAACCATTTCACATCAGTCGAGCTGTCTCTTTGTTTCGCACCTGAGATAGATAGCTTATGTATATATGTACTACCACCTCGATAGATAGATAATATTTTTATTCGGTTACTCCAAAATCACACACATACTATTACGAAAACTAAAATAATAAGGAATTAACAAGGCAATACTGAAGCTTTTGAAATACAATAATAGTATACATAACATAAAATAGCGAACAATATTATTGTGAAGGTACGTTCATTGTTTCCTATTAATATGTATTAGTAATGTAGAATAATAAGTAAATACAAGTGGCAAGTGGCATACATAGTGTAATCTTGTTTTGGCTTAAGTTTGTTGATTATATAATATATTAAAAATATATTTTGGTAGGCTGTTGATTACAAATAAATAAACATCATCATCATCAGCATTACCACAACAACCTAATGCTGGATTTAAGCCAGTTATGTAGATACCTCATACATTAGTACATAGGATACATTTTATCCCCTGGTAAAAAGCCAGGGCGTATCAGCTAAACTTGCAGCGGTTCCTAACTAGTAATCAGTTATTTTTAATCTAAAGATTATTGTTTACAATATATTAAACGTTAGTTTTCGTTTCACTTAACGCATCTTATGACTTTCATTAACTTTATTAACACCCACGGTATGGACGTTTATCTCTTGTGGATGTGGGGTCCATATTACCCCCAAATTTGGAACCATGCAGCTATAGTCATATCAAAACCTCGGTTCACGGTTTATCTTTTCAAAAACAGAACCCTAAAATAACTTCAAAAACGTAAAAGATTGCACAATGGTGAATACTCGGCGCATGCGCTATTGTCCTCATTGTTCAACTAAGGGTGGAAACGTTTTTTTCCGTTTGCACCATCATCCCCTACCTTCTATTCAAGATCATTCTCACGCATGCGAGATATTTTGCCTCCCTTATTTTATAGAAGTCATCTAATTTTATTTTTTATTTGTGAACATGCATATTTCTTGCAAATATGCGTCGATATAATTTTGTCTGCTTCACTGTAACTTCCTCATTGCGAGTCGTTTGCGTAAACTATAAAAAAATCTTTGGTGGATTCAAATTTGCTAATTGTAAAATTGAATTATTTTTATTATTCAATCATTTATCAGTAATAGTTTTTACACATCTCCGTCTATACATAATGATCCACCGTCTATACGTCTATAGGTACTGATAATATTATGTACTTTACTTCTAATTTTCATTCATTTCTTTTGATTTGCGAATATATTGTTTTTTTTTTAACTTATTAAATATTCCTGAAAATAGTTTCTATGAGTCCAAAGCTTTGTACGTATATAATAAGAAAATAGGTTACATACTACGGTTACAGTGTACGACTACGGTCTAAATCGTCTAAATCGGCTTTGTCTAGATCGTAAAAAAAGTAACTTATTCGATGTTCAATTTTCAATCAATTTCGGCAATACATTGTGCCAACCCTTACTTTTAGCTACAAGTAAGATTTATATTTTGTGACGTCATATTTAATCCGTATTATAAACTAAATAAAAATCTATTTACTGCCATCCATTTGTCAAAGATAAAATATTATTTGTAACCATTGTTAACTAATCTTTTAGCTTTGGGGTATAGATAGAAGGGATTTATAGTTTTAATATACGACTTAATCGAGCTTTAAATCCCTACTATTCCTACTAATATTATAAATGTGATTGTAAGTTTGCTTGTTACGCTTTCACGCCGAAACTACTCAATTGATCATAATGAAACTTTGTACATACATTCTCAAAGGACATAGGATACTTTTTATAAAAAAAAGTAAACGCTAGCGAAGCCACTGGTGGAAGCTATTAATAATTAAATTAATTGAAATATTAGAGATGTTTTTTTCTAGTGTCAAGCTTACTATGCTCTTGACTGTATATTTATTTACGGCTAGTCAGACTAAGACAGTACTTACATGGTACTAAATTAGTACAGTTTAACCCGAAATCAGTCACTTAATACTATATCAAATCTTCTCACTGTCTAATCATATAATAAAATCGTAAATTTTCTGTGTTTGTACATTAAACATATAAAAAAATAGTATGTAGATGCGAGACATAAGTACTTAGAAGAACAAAAAAATAAATTTCAGAGAATTTAGGCGGTATGTTTGTTCGTTGTAGGCGCATGACTAGTTAGTCATAAATTTCAAACTCCAATTACTGAAAACACACTGTTTATCGTCATAATAGAAAAATAAAATTATATAACGAATGCTATCTCTACACAACATTACAGTAAAAAGCACCACATGGCATTGTCAAATTATTTAGCAAATTCGTTACACATGGCGTGGTACGTAGTCCTTGCCACCGGGGACACAGTCCAGCGCCCACCCTCACATAGTCCACTGTTAAAGAATGTCCCTATCCCTCTTAATAATGGTAACTAATATTAATATCAAGTGACGTACTGCGATATTAACATACACTTAGGATTTATTCCGCATTAAGGGAACCTAATATACGTAACCGTTGTATAAAATGCAGGCATCTGAGATGTCGATTTACTATTATTGTTTTTTGGTCCTTGGACATTATATGATGTACTATACTATGATGTAATAGCTTGATATTATATGTGACTAGGTAACTTATAAACTTACTTTTGGGTGCAATATAACTGATAATAAATATTATTATATACTTTTTTATTATAGATGATAAATGTTTGCTTTTTGCGGGAATCGAACCTGCCACCGTTGTTGATATAGCAACGTTTTTAAATATAATGACATGCTTGTATTTCTTTTTAAATTATTTAAAGTACGAAGTTAATGTTACTTAACATTTTAACTCGGCTCTCCTTTCTATTCTGTCAAAATAACAATGACAGATACCAGTTCCCAAAGTTAATTCCATATTTACTTATATATTTCACCACTAATACATTGTGATACATACATAAAATAATGCAACTTCGTAACTGTCACTTTATTAACTGTCATTTTATAACGTATTTACATCATCGTTGTACCAAAATATCACGTTCCTTTAATTATTAGAGCAAGTCTTGTATCTAGTGATCGTATTCTAATATTAATATAGCAAGGCCAAATATCAATAGCACATGTCATTTTGATACGGTTGTCATCTATCTTCATAATGGCGTAGTTTGTTTCACAACAATAGCCATTTGTTATGCATTTGATAATAACTCCAATCAATAAAATAGGCCTTCAGTCTGCTGTAATTACTATTTCTGTTCTTGTGCATTCCTCTTTTCTGTTTTGATTCAGGGAAGACTGAAGAGGATTTTTTTTTTCTACTCCGGCTTTTGAATTGGTAGGTTTTTTTTTTATATGTAGCATGTGGGTCACCTAATGGAAAGCAATCACCACCGCCCATGGAGATCTGCAACACCAAGGGGTGGCCGTTCCGTTGCCACCCTGTACTCCTTCTTTTCTTTCTGGTGACTTCACTCACTCGCAAGAACACAACAACCCTCAAGGGAATTTGAAGAAGGTTATTTGGTTGCGATATTCTGACGTGGAGGTATACATCCCCAGTCGGGCAGCTTACAAATATGGTGTACCCTACCTCCCTTTAAAACTACTATAATATACCTACAAGTATTATAATAGACCTTCGTCTTGAATCACTCCGTCTATTGATGAAAACCGCATTAAAATCCGCTGCATAGAATAAATAAAAAAAAAATGTAAGCGTACAGACTGCGGGAAGCTACTTTGTTGTGTACTATGTAGATATTATTTGCAATTAAAGTTAACCTTGTGTTTGCAAAGACGAATACAGATAATAACACATCATATTATTAAACATAATATGAACAAATGATAATAACAGCGTGACAGACAACTAACAGACTGAGAAATGACTTGTCGTTACGCTTGTTACCTGTGACTTTTGAATATCAAGTGACTCAACTGTCAGTAAGTTCTGTTCACATTCCGTGACTGCACATGCCGCCATGCCGGTACGTCACCTGTTGTCGGTGTTCCCACGGAAGACGCGTGGGGAACGACACTCCCCTTTTGTGCATAGTAATTTTGTCTTCGGGCCCTCTTCTTGCGTATTTCAAGTGTTCATAAATTTAGTTACACCCTCAAGAATGTACCAAAAATATTTCTGGTATATTTTGTGGTGTATGCTTGAGAATCTGCAGTTAGTTCAGATGAATGTGCACCGGCTAACTTCGTGTTTCGGTATTGAGTTGTGTACTGTGTATTATATGTGTATTTCGGCAACTAATTGCTAATTTGTAAAAATATAATTGACATTTATTTTTTGTTGTTATTGAAGATTTGAACAGGGACCAGCCGGGTCGGCTGGGTATAAGGAAGTTGTTTGTTACCCCCCTTTAGCCAGAGCCAAGGTGGCAGTACATGATATGTTTTGTAGGTTTTCTATTTCCAACTGCTACATCTTCATATTTGAATACATGGCAAGCAGAGACTATGGATTGTCGCATTACCCGAATCAAACGTATACCTTTCGCATCTACATTTAAAATGGTTCTTTTAGATTGATCCTTTTCAGCACTTGCAATAATAACAGATTATAATTATTTATGAGAAGTTAAACGGGCTCTCATTCTCGCTATTATAAAACAGTAATGATTAATTTTCATGATCTGACATCAAAGAATTGGACCCGTCACCGTGCAAATCCATCGCTGGAAATCACGACCGTTGGCTATTCTCATGATTTTCAATTATTATCATTCCCACGACTCAGTTAACTTCTGATTTGTCTATTATCTTACTGCAATCAAGCAAAATACCGTGCGAATATGCTCCGTAACATGCAATGCAGTTGATCTTTATTATAAACACTAGGATTATATGTTCCGGAACATACTTACAAACATTATAAGACTGTTTATAGATTTGATACCTGCCGCTGAGTTCCACCACAGTATAAGTAATAGTACTACGTACAGTATGGCCACTCCCTGCCGATCTCTCGTGTCGACCTCACCTCCCCTCTGAGACGAATCTGGAACAGTTTGTATGGCGTCGCACGCACACACGCTCATTAACGCTTAGCACAGACGACATTGTTTATGTAGTAGTTACCAGCGCGACATTTGTATGGAGTGGCCGGGGTGTGGTTCCACTATCGTACAACTCCTCATAAATTTAAATTCCATCCATATGGTCTTGATAATTGGCGATCTAATACAGTACGTTTCCTAAGACATATCATAACACGAACGGTGAAATTGTGGAATCAACTTCCCTCAGCGGTATTTCGGAACAATTACGACATGGGAGCATTCAAGAACAGAGTCTTTATTTCCCTTAAAAGGCTGACAACGAATCGGCGACCCCTTCGTGTTGCTGATCTCCATGAGCGGTGGTGATTGCTTTCCACTAAGCTTGCCCCCCTCATATAAAAAAGAACATAAGTCTACAGTTACTGAGTAACATTTAATCATAATGTTTTTGCTACCAGTAATTGAAATGAAAAGTTGCTCAGCAACTTGTGAATAGTGAGCCGATTCGCAAAATTTCATTAGGAAGAAAAATATTTAAAAGCAAAATATTAGAAATTTGTATAGAAAATGAAATAATTTTAAAATTCAGCAACGACGCAGGTATACTTAATCAAAAATGTTATATTTCAATACATACATGCTAGCATTTGCTACAGACAAGAACGTGCAAAATTGTGACCAAAAATTTTGGTTTAAAATTTCGCGCAAAGTAGTGTAGATCAAATTGCCTGTAAAATTTCCATTTCAATCGAAAAATATCGTTCTTAATATCGATTTTCATTATGGGTGACACATCAGAGAACCATAGCCGGAGTATTACAGCGTATAACTCTTTGAGTTTATAGCGACATAGAGGCAAAAACACTGGTTCCATTTCCTTGCTGACTCACAATGCCGATATTTCAATGTAAAAAAGCATCTCTCCTGTCTCAAGAAACGACTAGCTTTCAAGAGATTTCAAAAGAAACTGTTTTATGAGTACGCCTCGTATATACAAGTACCTTGTATTCCCACAATATTATTTACGATTATGCCATATACTTCGAGCTAGAAATTTTAGTCATCATTACGTATAATAACATTCATTCATCCGTATTTAGGTCACTACGTAGATTGAGCTGTGAAGTGATACTAAATTCAGCTCCGTCACGTCTCAGCCCTAAACGGTCTTACAACTGCACTAAACTGCAATTTGCAATCATCTGCAGTCCCTCAAGCTGCCTTGACCTAAAATCGTGCGCAAGCGCAACCCGACGCGCGGTCGCGTGCGCTATTGTAAAGTCAGAGGCTCGAGTTATGTGATGTTTCTGATAAGTGTGTGCAAAGACCTTATAAACTGCAATATCTTTAAGTGTGTCTACAATCTTAATGACATCTTTAAGTTCAAGTTAGTTATAGTTGTGTAGGTTAGTATTTCATACGTAACGGAAATTCATATTCTGTTGTTGTCCCGCACAATCGCGGAATGTAACATCAGGACATAAAGCATAGAAACCAGTATATTGTTAGATCTATTAAATAATAAATAAATAAAGAATTAATGTTCCACCAAGTGCCAACAATCAACAGTATCAACTTTAAATAAAGAATTCTGGACAAATTACGCACTGTCATCTAGTTCCAAACTAAACAAAGCTTGTACTATGGGTGCTAGATAACTATATACTTTGTTTTTTTTTGTAAATACATACATATAATACGTAGAAAACACCCAGACCAAGACAAACAGACATGTTCATGCACACAAATATTTGTCTTATGCGGGGGTCGAACCTGCGACCTCAGAGTCAAAGTACCATTGCTAGCCATTCGAAAACCGAGCTCGTCAAATTCATAAGCGTATTGTATATTGACATATGATTTATGGCCTTTAATGTATTTTTTGAAAATAAATTTAATGAATTGGATGTTATTGTAACTTAATGTTAATTTATTTGACGACTATATATTTGCTCACCTGCGCGCAGGTTGAAAACTGTTTATACAAAAGACAGTGTACTATATTAGACTATATTCTATTGTTGCAATTATGTAGATTTTATTCAAACCTGCTGCGTACTGCCATTCCGGCATTGTTGTTGGTAAGGTAATTTTGGCTATGTCAAAAACAAAATTCCATTATCACATCATTATATTAATTTACTTTTACAAGTTTGGCCTGGACTAAACTCGCTTTTTAGAGTCTATCTGTATGTAGGTGCTATCTGTATTTTTTTTATAGGAGAGGGGGGCAAATTAGCATGTGGGTCACCTAATGGAAAGCAATCACCAACGCCCATGGAGATGCTGATCTCCATGAGCGTTGGTGATTGCTTTCCACCAAGCACTTAACACCAAGGGGTCGCTGATCCGTTGCCAGCCTTTTAAGGAAAATAAAGATTCTGGTGACCTCACTCATTCGCAGGAATACAACAAACCTCAACATCTGCAGATACCTGATTATAGAAATTAGATTTAAAAAAATTACACGGATTTCCGAATGTTTCAATAATCATGAAGCTAAACTAAGCTTGTAAATTTCGATTTTTTTCATTTTCTGAAATAAGAATATACTTAGGAATTCTACTGTTAAAATTTTGAGTAATTACTCAAGCAACTCCATTATCGCATTATGATATGAAAACTCGGATTATCATGACATAGGTTGTCATAAGGTTGCTTCAGGTTACGCTAATTCGAGAGAAAAAGCATTATCTATTTCTACTAAAAGTGATACATTGTACTATGTCATTTTTGGACTCCGTGTCATTTTTGGACTCCGCGCCAATATTTCTCCCAAAACGTATGAAAAATTCTACATAAAAGTTTAAATAAAGCATTCTTTCCAAATAAGGATTTGTTGAAATAAGGAGTTCTAGATACACGTTAATGGCTTATCTGCTTCCCTTAAAAGGCTATTTGGAGTCCTTTACATCCAACATTTGCTATTATCCCTTTTTCTAGACCTCTGTTTCCTAACACGACAAGTCCAAGATTTATATCAGAGCGAGAGTTCTGGGCTCTGACATTACAATGGCTCATCCATTTCCATTCAAGACCTTGCTTTGCTTACCGCCGCTGGAGTCGTGTTGTGTTTATTGCTTTTACCTCTAATGATATTATTTGCAACTTATACGTGACCTGTCAAGTTCTAACACCTGGCAATCACTCGGTTAAGTTAAGCAGTCTATTTGTCACCAATTTGATATCTACGGTCCTGAGTTTATAAATACAGTAGAGTTGAAAATTAATCAAACGTAAAGGTTTTTCTTCATTTATATGTGTACTAGCTTTTGCCCGCGGCTTCGCTCGCGTGTTTCGTAAAAAATATATTTCTTTTTTAAATAAAAAGTATCCCATGTTACTTCTGATACCTCCAAGAATATGTGTATAAAGTTTAATGATGATCGGTTGAGTAGTTTTCGCGTGAAACGGACATTCATATTTATAATATTGAGTAGTAGGGATATTATAATATTATTGCGTAAATCGTTTTTTATTTTTTATTTATATTATTCCGCTATTTAATAACACTCGTTATATTCTTTAAGACCAGACCTAATAAGGTTTCTGCGTAAACCGCTAAGAAAATACTAAAAAAAAAGGAAGGAGTATATAGGCTGGCAACGGATCGGCGACTCCTTGATATTGCTGATCTCCATGGGCGGCGGTGGCTGCTTTGCATCATGTGATCCACATGCTCATTTGCCCCCCGATCTTGTAAAAAAAACTTATATATGAATTTGATTAGTACGCTAAGCGTATTTAATTTAAAGACCATAGTAAATATATTCATCATCATCATCAGGTCATATTAATCTCCACTACAGGAGCACGACCCTCTCTTGTCTGTCCCAGACAGAAGGAGGATTTTGGCCTACACTCCCCACGCTGGCCAAACGGGTTGGGGAGGCTAGTAAATATATTAGACTTCATTAACTCAGATACTATGTAGTATGATGAATGAACTCACCTTCATGCGTAATATCGTTATCAAGTAACCTTTAACTTACCCTAGTTTTATCACACATTTACTACTATGTAAACAAACCATCTATTACATAATTTAAAAGATCACTATGAGAGCATTTAATTATTTTAATTACACTGTTTTTTCATAATAAATTATCTTTTTGTTACAGGTAAAAACTGGTTACTTTCCTAAAATGAACCACCGTACAACATGCTGCATCAGAGATTGGGTTTGTATTGAAATAATGGGATATTTCAGCAATTATAAAGAATACTTTTTGTTGAAAATAGTTTCTTGTAAGAAATGAGGTTCCGATTATTACATCATCAATGTCTTCACCTATGTCAGAAATGAGATGGTATGGAAGACTTAATCTAGCAGCAGCCCTAATCGAGCAGCTTTGTTTTTCAAGAGCCTCATTAGTTAACCAGTAGGGTGCACCACGTGCAGGCAGGTTAGCTTTTCCTCAAAGATAATACTGTGACTCAGTATTATTTTTGACCCCAAAGTATGAACAAATTATTCCTCTTCGTACTGCGATAAAGTTAATTTAAATATATGAAAATTAGTAAACCAACCAGCATGGACAGATCTGATGTCACCAGAATATGCCGATATCGGTTAGAAATCACCGGTAGTAATAAAACGACAGTATCTATAACTACTGACAAGATCGCTTTATCAGCCAATCAACTCATCAGCGTTCATTCCTGGCTAACGGATCTCATCTCTATAGTATCTATATAGTAGTGGTCCTATAGCGGCTTGCTGAATAGACCTGCTTGTGATCGACCTGTGATTGTAGCTAGTCGATCATCTAAGATCCTAGATAGTGCTTGTCTCCTTTTCCAAAAAGATAAAACACATACCCCATGTAACATGTCGGAAGCCGATTCATATCGAGTAGTTTGATTCCAAAAATAGGTCAGGCTTTAGTTAATGACACGTATCTTCAGCTTAGTCAGTAGAACTCCAAGGTTACTACCGACTAAGCTAATCTAAGCTGAAATTTGATTTTCGCATTCAAAAATCCTATGGCCGAAGCCGATTTCGATCGAATATTATGATCCGAAAATTAGGTTTTAGCATAGCTCGGCCATTCTATGCAAATGTCGCGTCCTTTACTACTATATCAACAATTGCGTCTGTGCAGAGCGGAAATGAGCGTGTGTGCGTAAGGCGCCATACAAACTGTTCCAGATTCGTCTTAAAGGGTAGGTGAGGTCGATACAAGAAAGCGGTTTTAGGTTAACTTTAATGACAAATATTTTAAGCTTAGTCGGTAGAGCTTTAGGTTTTCTACCAGTTACACTAAACACTATTACCACGAATTTAAGCCGAAGAATGATTTTCCCAATTAAAAAATCCGAATGGAATCGGCATCAGCATAGGCAGTAGGGCACCAGGTTCGATCTGACTGGCTGAGATGCATCAAGTTGAATGTTCAATTTATTTTGATAGGTTTAAACATTGAGATCTGACTGGCTGAGATGCATCAAGTTGAATGTTCAATTTATTTTGATAGGTTTAAACATTGAGATAATTGTGACGCTGTCTGTACCCGTATGTACAATATTTTCCGCTAATATTTACGGAAGCGAAATGCCGAGATAAAGTCTGGGGTCCGTAGCAATTAACATGTTAACATTTGCATGTGGGCGCGTGACTCACGACCCGCTACCGTAGCGAGTCGAGCATTCGATTCTAACGTAATCGAATCAGTTTTATTGGTTTTTATTAAAGCGGTTCTTGTTAAAATTTAACTCAATTATGTTTATTTTTTTAATTGCATGTGTATGTATGTGATCATTTGTTCAGTAATATTAATTAATTAATTAATGTTTATTTACAACAATTATAACTTTAAACATTCATGTCGGCCTTAGATTTTTGAAATTATGTATATCGAACCTCAACATATTTTTGAGTAAAATAAATTTATTCAGGATATCCTTTATCTAAAATGGAAGTTATTGTCTGATATGATTCCGACCAAATACCAAGGTGCAAAAAAGTCAGAGGTCAATGGCATCGACGGCATTTGGCAATGAAAATTAATGTTCAAATACATATGTGCAAGCATTGATACTAACTGCAGAATTACCAATTTGATGTTCATGGAACAATACAAGGTCACATGAAAGGACCATCTTGTTCTTTCATGTGACAGATAGGTTCCGTGGTTTGAACTAGTCTGAGTGTGTGTGTGAAGGGTATTTTGTATGAAAATTGACAGATTTTGACAAAGAAACTCGTGGCGTAGTCTTAGCAATATGAGGGAAGAGATAGGTAGTATCGAGTAAAAAAAATCTACATAGGTATTTTATTTTTTCTGTAAACTCTTTATAGGTCGTATTATAGCCCACAGGGCCGAAGTTGAGTGGAGCGAGTAGATTCGGTGAGTGTTATGTTTTCCATCGATTTCAATGTATTTGATGATCAGTCCTCAAGGACATGAACGATCTCAATTATTTTCGATACAAACGTCAAGCACGTCGAGGTCTTTAATTGTGACAAGTTTCATCAAAATCGGTTCAGTGGTTTTGGAGACTATTCATTTCCAAGAGTAACTTTTCGGTATATATAAATAAGTGTTCCGCTCGCTTCACTCAAAAATCCAAAGGAGATTGCTGTAAAAAAGGCCTCGTTAGATTTTGGTTTAATTTTAACTAAAACGTGAAGAACAATTTTTACTTAAGCGTAAAAACATGTAACTACACTAAAGCGTCAATTTTAGCAATTACTCAAGAGTATTTATTCAGAAAGTAGTGAGTTTGCTTCCGGCACCGCTCGCGATTCAACCGGTTTGTTATCTACATCGATGACGCAATATATTTGTTCTACTTACTTGAACGCCGGAACTGTCACTTTTTTGTAGATTTTTATCTATAATCGGCCCAGACGGAACATTGTAATGGCGCGTATACAATGACTTTGAGGAAATGCGGTCGCGGTTCTATCTCTACAAAAATACCGGTAATATAGGGTGTATAAGTACACTGCGCGGGGTGAATAAGAATACATCGAGGTCAAGACGATAGTGATGTGAGCATGATTTCTTTTATAGGCAGATTGAAATCTGCCTTTTTGCATTTCGTTTTCTCTATCTGATCCTAAAATGTTGTCACCTCGCAGTTGTTATACAACTCTCGCAGATTACAATTTAAGATTTTAATATTTTTTATTATGCGCAAAATACAGCCATCATTACTACAGTCAAAAGCCTACAATTCAACTGATGAATATAGGTAACTCTTTTCGACATCCATCGGCTCCCTACGTTATTGACGATTTTCGACCGACGATCTAAACACAATCTTCCTTCTTTTTTATATGAAAAGGGGGTAAACGAGCATGTGGGACATCTGATGGAAAGCAATCACCACTGCCCATGGAGATCAGCTACACAAAGGAGACTGATCCGTGGTCAGATTATACTCCTTCTTTTCTTTCTGGTGACCTCACTCACTCGCAGGTACACAAAAACCCTCAAGGGCATTGTTATTTGGCTGCGGTATTCTGTGAGGTAGAGGTAGGTGAGTACCTACCTCTACCTCACAGAATGTAATCATGGTTAAATGGTTTCCGCTCCTCCTCTCAAGTAAATGCAACGATAAATAGGCGAAACCATTGTGATTACACTTAGGTAAATTCGTCAATTGTTTTTTACTCGTGACATACTTTCAAGCGAACAATATAATATACACCGATATATACAAAGGTGACAACAACACGGATCACATTTAAAACCGTAACTGTACAAGCATTGTACAACAAAAAATACTAAATAGATTATCGTCGCCTACACAGCACCCATTTTTTAAACAAGCTCATAGCGACAAATCCTATGATAGATTGGGCTGTCTAGAACCAGTAAGAAAGCTCGAAAGCTTGATAATACCCCGTTTACGCAACATAGCTTTTTGTTATCCAACTGCGCGTCATCAAAACATCTTGAAAGCGATCGTATCGGCCGTTTCGTAACGCATCGTATTGTCGGATCGAACGAAACTGAAGCGATTGTGGCGTAAAGCATAAGCGGAAGCAAGATTAGACTATTCGATGTCAATACTTAAGAAGAAATATATGGCGTCCGGGAGCGCCTAAATTATGCCGGCTGCCTTCTAAGGAGAAGTTGACAGAAACTGATATTTGGCTTACTCATAAAGGTAACAATTCTAAGATAGGAGATAAACTGCAACCGCAAACCGCCGATTGCAGCTGCAAACTACTAACGACACTACTAATATTAATTTTGAAATTGCAAGTGATAGAGTTCTCGCGGTTAGAATCATTCCAAACAAGCATACGGCCTGCTTGGTGTAAAGCGGTTTCCATAGCCTATTACATAATACATTATATTCATCACATAATACAAAGTATGCGCCGTCGCTGGCACCCCGCTGCTGTCGCAGCATTTTCTTCCAAACGGTGACCTCAGTCACTTGCAGAAACAACAATCCTCAACAGTATAAACAACAATCCAAAATAAACCACACATTTCGATTTATTCGCAGTAACTTTCTTTTACGCTAACCGCTTCAATCTTGTGCCTTAATTCAGGCCAATAAGCCTGTTGCCATGATGATCGTGCCCATTAAGTAATTCTTTTGTCTACAATGACTTGCATCGTGTGCGCTCTGCTTTACTCGTTACTTACTCTAATTTATTCAGTTTCATCCTCTATTATTGTCCTAAATTTGTTTCTGTCTGTTAAGTGTTGGTAAATCACTGTAATAATAATTTTTTTTTTCGATTATGATAAGCAGAAATAATAAGATTTTAGCGCGTCGGTTGTTTCGCAAACAATTTCTGGCCACAAATTTGCAAGCAATGTCAGATGCGGCCTATCATTAAAGGTTAATTATATCGAGCCGTTCAGTAGTTACGGGAGCATTGGAATATTTATTAAGTCCGTAGTGTTTTTATAACTTGGTATGTTATTGAAACGAAATTATTGTTGTTATCGGGACCAAAAGGTTCCCAACTCTAGTGACGCTGTTGCATCCACAGAAACCTATCGAAGAAGAAATTCATACACAAATATATTTCGTTCCAATTAATAAATTTGGTAGATTGTATAATACTCGGATTTACTAGTATCGGAATGTCCCTAATTGTATTACCGTTTCAACCAATTTGTTAAGAAAATTGATGGCTTATGCAGCGGGAATAGCGGGATTACATGAAAAACAGGTAACGAGGAACAAATGTAACTGGGTGCACGCAATGTCATGGTTGGTTGGCTACAGCTACTGCCTCTGGTTGCCGTACTACGCAATACCTATCAAATTATGTACGCTATTATGACTAGTTGTTTCTTTATAGTATTTTTCATTGAGATGTCATAGCTGCAAGAAATAAAATATCATGCTAAGTATAATATATATTATCGAACTCAACCTCACTAACTTTGAGATCGGCGTAAGATTGAATAGTATGATAGAGTGTTGAACGTTCATCACGTTATTTTTCTGTTCAATTTCATGCCAATTTCCAAATTGGGTCGGTGTTGAGTTAAATAAACGCTTAAGAATTGAATGGAAGTTTCATGTCTCGTATTGATGGGTCATAATATTGCTCGGGAACAAGGCTTGTGGTGTTAAGCAGTCTTGGCGACTATGCGGCTGCACTAAAACAGCAATTCCTAAAACTTCAATAAATTTCTCAACCTTAAATAAATTTCTTTAGTATTGCAGGATCTAACAACAAATCGCATTTTCAGTAGAAGAAGGGCACAATTGCACTTTTTGTTTTTATTTTTCATTTTATTCAATACGGTTGGTACAATAGCCGAACAAACCGCTAAATGCAGTCAATTATTAAAAGTAGTAAAACACAATTGCGGTTTTTACAAAATAACTAACAATAGATACATAAATAATGAATCATCATACATATATACTACATATAAATAAACATAAATATTAAATACATATTTTGTAATAAATTACTCGATATTTTGTAATATATTCTGATCATACAATATGATGTTGATAAAACACATTTAGACACACAGATGTCCGATTTTTCTGAACAACAAAAAAGAACATTATCGTGCTTTTTTCATGTTTCTAATATTGTTCTGGTATTTACAAATTTAAAAGATGCATTTGCCCCAGCAGGTTAAAAGAGTGTCCTTTTAGCATTATTTCACACCTAATTAACGCTGCATTAACTCGGATACATGCTAACCTGTGAAACTTTAATACGTGATATAATAATTTCGATAGACCTGTCAATCCTAATAAATCTCAGGCAATTATAGGCAGCTCTCGTCAAATAGCTAAGCTTGATACTAAATCGCTGTCATCTGTCTTGTTTAATAAATCAGTTGTACCTTTCAACACCAGTGTCAAAAACCTTGGCCTTCATCTTGACTGTACGTTGAGCTGGACCACACAGATGGTGGAAGTGATTCGTAAGGTTATATCTACACTATGTTTTTGCAATCGCTATAGGACATTTTTTGCCAATTGCTTTTAAAATTACCCTTGTTCAGTCTCTCATTTTCCCTCTTATAGATTACGGCGATGTGTTTCGCTGATCTTAATGAAGAACCGATCCAACTTGTTAAACAAACAAGTTGGATCGGTTAATTAACTACGTCATTAGATTTATTTTCTGTCCTTGAAAATTCAACCATATATCAGCCTACCGGTCCAAGCTTGGATGACTACCTTTCGCAGTGGCGGATTAAGGTTAAATCAGGCCTTAGGCAACATTGTATTTCCGAACCTACTAAAGAAGTTTTCACTTCCAAAATAAAAAGTAAAAACCTAACTTTCGGGCCCCAAGCATTACGGGCCTTGGCACGTGCCTAGGTTGCCTAGGCCTTAGCAAGTGTATATTATTCTGTGGCCTTAGTCCGCTCCTGCCTATTCGGCAACGTCGACTTTCGTGGTTGCTCTGTATTCTCGACTCTAATCTCGCTATTTCTTTTTCTGTTGTATTTGATATTGTCAGAAGAAGGTTCATAAGAAAGAAAGAAATGAGAAAGTTGCGCGGAAAACTGAACGACCATATTAACTTTTCTAATGTAACTTTATGTACTTTGACAGAATTATTGGTCATTTGACAGATTGCAAGTAACCAATTCAATATTCATTGTTAAGAAGACAGGACAACGTGTGTCGGGTCAGCTACAAAATAAATAAAATAAACCTATTATTATAGTTTTTCTTGAAATTGCCAAGTATACATCGATGAAAAGCAACATTGAAAGCAGCCACTTGAGGATTCAAGGTAATTGTCATTACTCATCACGTATTGTCATTGAATCCTGGGTGGCTCGGTGAAATCGTTGATTGTTCCATAGGCAAATCACAATCATGGACCATATTGACAATACCGCTTGTCAAATGGCTGGTGATATAGGAATAGTTAGAGGAAGGTTTACAGATTCAATGTCCACATCCGAACAAGCATCAGTGTGATCTACAGATAATTATCTACCTGTGGTATATTAGCTTTATCTTTGTATATGTTCGGGAGCAGCACTAGTTTTTGATTGCGTTGACCGAAACATTGCGCCTCACTAGCGTCTTTGCCTTGTTTCTTGCCAACCGCTGCGCGACACGGTATGTATAAATTATGTGTAAAAACCAATTTCGATTGCTAATTTACTAATAAATGTCCGCTTACAAACAGATAAAGCTTATGCTTGTGTGAGTAGTATAAAAACGCAGTCGTAGAAAATATTAAAACTATGACACAAAATTGACAATCGACGATAACATATTTATACTATCTGATTGGTCCGATTTTGATTTGAGCAGATCGTTTTTTTTTTAATACCACTGTTGTAATGAAAGACATGTTGGACCAAGACTGATTTTTATTTTACCACCTTCATACATACTTATTATGCATATTTATATTTACCTACATTATAAATATTAAAACATTACATCATCTTTACCCTTTTTTTTTTTTTTTTTTTTTTTTACAACGGTAGGTGTATATTTAATAGTTAAATACATGCTTGTAGTGAAAGATAAGACTTTAAATAAACAAAATTCCATAGTAGGTAGGTACATAATTCGATCTAAAATAAAATTAATCACCTTATATATCATTCATTTTATCATTATATAATTTAATTATACATGCATATAACTTCATGAATATATTATTCGATCTAAAATAAAATTAATCAGCTTATACATATACTTTAATGTAAAATTAAACTAAACATTTCTTTTCTTTCATGCTTGCATGCAAATCCTAATATTGTATCCAACTTTACCATGATATTGTATCGTAAACACTTTATATAAAAAAATTAAATAACATTAAATATACATTTACTTATTATTATAAAGTTTTGCTATATTTGCACGAGCGGCGGCACCCGCCTGTCTGCGTGTACGTTCGGTCTGCATTTCAGGTAATAACGTGGTGTTATTAGGTGAGTCTACCTCATAAGGCTCGTCGGCCCTAGTGGTTAAGCACCCACCATCCAAGTTGTCACTCTTAGCAGTAGCTAATTCTACAACATGTGGGAATGGGTGTTCACCCACTTCAGTTTGATTATCTGAATCAATCTCAGGCTCGTACTTTATCAAATGACGTCTGTTACGCCGATACCTTTTTCCCGTAGAATCAGCGACAAAATATGAGCGCGGTTGCGGGGCTCGCGCCTGTACACGTGCATACTTTCTGGCGCCTGCGTCTACTATAATAACCGGTTCGCCCGAAGCTAACTCGGGCAAAGGGCGTGATGTTTTGTCATAATGTTGTTTACTAAGCGACTGTTTACGTAATATGGTCTCATAATCTACCGTATTATCACGGCTAGGTTGCAATTTGCTTTCGTGTGATGGTAACCTGGTATTAAGCCTTCGTCCCATCAATAACTGTGACGGTGCGCTTATACCGTCTCTTGGAGTAGTTCTAAAGTTTAATAGACCTAAATAAAAATCAGAGCCCGATTCTAAGGACTTTATAAGTATATTTTTAATGATATGTACGCTTTTCTCGCTTCGTCCGTTCGATTGAGGGTAATTCGGAGAAGTAGTAGTATGACAAAAATCCCATTGTTTACAAAATTCTTTGAATTCCTTTGATGCATACGCGGGACCATTATCCGTTATTAATTCCCGAGGAATACCATGTCTTGCGAATTGATCTTTCATTGCCAAAATTACGGACTTACTATTAGTACTCGTTATTGGACTTACTTCTATATAGTTTGAAAAATAATCTACTAAAATCAAAAAATATTTTTTGTTGTGTTGGAATATATCTGAGCCGACTTTAGCCCACGGTAAGTTCGGAATGGAATGGGGTATAAGCGGCTCTCGTCTAGGACGTGGCGCTCGCTCCGCGCATGTCGCGCAGCGACGCACGGCCATTTCAACATCCCTCGACATACCAGGCCAAAACATAACGTCACGAGCGTGACGTTTACACCTGTCTATACCCATATGCCCGTCGTGAACTCGTTTGATCATTTCCGATCTCAATTCTCGTGGAATATATACCAAATCATTTTTAAAAATTATGCCATTTATGAACTCGAATGTTTCTCTGTACGACCACTGGCCTCTCACTCTTTCGTCTACCAAATATTTACTATCCGGCCAGCCGTTATGTATATATCCGATTATTAACCGACATTCTTCATCACGTTTTGTAGCTTCTTTTATTAAATTTATCTTATCATTACTAAATCTAACGTTTTCTAACAAAAAGCATGTCTGTTCCGCAATTTCATTACTTATTTTTTCTTGCACAAGATCGGGTAAGGCGGCCCTAGATAACGCATCCGCCACGTACATATATTTGCCTGGTTTATATGTAACTCGAAAATCGTAACCTTGAATGCGAAGCATCATTCGCTGGAGACGCGCGGGAACGGAATCTAATGGTTTATTGAACAGAGCTTCCAGGGGCTTATGGTCAGTTTCCACAGTAACGTCCTTCCTACCATAGATATACTGATGGAATCGTTCTAAACCAAATACTATGGCCAATAGCTCTTTTTCAATTTGAGCGTACCTACATTGCGTATCTGTGAGCGTGGACGACGCAAATTCTATAGGACGGCCGCCCTGTAACAACACAGCACCTACTGCCCGGGAACTCGAGTCGACTGATAGCAAAACCGGTTCTCGCGCCGAGTACAATGCGAGCACCGGCGCACCGCACACTGCGTCTTTTAAACGTCGAACTGCCGTCTCATGAATTACGTCCCAACACCAAACAGAATTTTTCTTTAATAAAGAACGAAGTGGTGCTGCCATTTCTGAATATTGTGGTATGAACTTTGAAAGGTAATTCACCATACCCAAAAATCGCTCCAGTGAACTTCTGTCATGCGGACTGGGCATATTATGTATAGCTTTTAATTTAGTTTTATCTATTTGCATGCCACCCGAACTAAAAGTATGCCCCAAGTAACTGACGCTCTCTACACAAAATTGGCATTTGTCTTTATTGAATTTAATACCCGCCTTACGTGACCTCTCAAGTAAAAGCTTTAATCTTTCATTATGTTCAGAAATAGATGACCCCCAAATAAGTATGTCATCTATGAATGATTCGACACCTTCTAAACCTTCTAAAATCTGTCTAACCTTAGCATGGAAAACTTCACTGGCACAGTTTATTCCATAAGGCAATCTTAAAAATTGGTACCTTCCAAATGGCGTTCCGAACGTACATAGGTCCGCGCTCTCGTCATCTAATTGGACCATCCAAAAACCTGATCGTGCATCTAACTTACTAAAATAACGTGCACCTTCTAATTTAGTAGCTATGTCTGTAAGCGTTGGTAATGGGTAGTGTGCGCGGCGCACTACGCGATTCAATGGGCGCGGATCAAGACATACGCGAATACTCCCGTCTTTTTTAGCCGCTACTACGATCGCATTTACCCATGGCGTCGGATGAGTGACTTTTCTAATAACACCCATACTTTCCATTCTATTTAATTCAACATTTAATTTGTCGCGTACACCTATAGGTATTTTTCTTACTGGACAGACAGACGGCTGCGCACCATGCATAGTTATAATTTTGTATTTACCAGGCAATTTACCCAATCCGTGAAACAAATCACTATATTGATCCAAATCTATAGATAATACTCGTTTAATTAAATCAAGTTCCTCACAAGCATATTTTCCCAGTATGCTTTGACAATCGTGTTCGGAAACAATAAATCGTAACTTATACACATTATTTTTATATAGCCAGTTTATGTAACAAGAACCAATAATTGGGATTGGGTTGCCACAGAACGATATAGCCCTGGCGTTATCGGGATCCAGATGAGAAATATTTAAACCTAAGCTATGGTATGTGTTCTTTGATATGACATTTAAGTCGGAACCTGTATCTAATTTAAACATAATTTTAATACCATTAGTAAATAATGACAAAGTTTCATACCATTTACAGGAGGTTTTGTTACCGCTTTTAGGACAGTCCACAACAGACACGAAGTACAGTTCTTGTTCGTCACTGGAAATATCCTCTTCTAGTTGGTATACTTTGTTTTTTGTCTTAGGACACACACTTTTGAAATGACCTGTTTCACCACATCCGAAACACTGAGCACTTTTAGCTGGGCAACTATAACCGCCGTCACACTGAACTCTAAGACACGCCACACATAAACGCCTTTTATATGGAGGAATAACAGCCGATACTGCTCTGGCACTACCTCTATTTGAAAAATTTCTATACGCTTGCCGGCCGCGGCCACGTCCACGGCCCCAACGGCCGCCGGCGCCCGCGCGACCCGCGATACCGCTCGATCGCGAAGCTCCATACACAGCGTCCACAGCTACAAACGACGAACCGCCTTCACTTTCCGTCATGGTCCCTTCTATATGTCTCTTCTCTTCAGTGGACATCTCGTTAGCCTGACATATTTTTACAGCTCGAGCGAGGGTAAGATCATCGGCCCTAAGCAAACGGTCACGCAGCTTGCCGTCAGTTACGCCGCAGACTATACGATCACGTATGAGGCCCTCTTCGAGATGCTCGAACTGGCACTGTTGCGTCAGAAGTTTTAAGGCCGTTACATATTCGTCTATAGATTCTCCACTATCTTGGTTCCTGGTGAAAAATTTGAAGCGAGCCATGGTAGTATTTTGTTTCGCTTCGAAGTGTTCATTAAACTTACACACCAACTTATCTAGATTTTCACGATCTGCCTCCTTGTCGAATTTAAACGTGGTGTACACATCATAACCATCGGAACCAATTAAGTTAATTAGTAGACTGGCCTGCACGTCAGATGTTTCTTTGTGAACTCCAGATGCTTTCAAAAATACTAAAAATTGTTTGTACCACTTCCGCCACGCATCTGCGCGACTTGACGGCCCACCTTCTAAGCACAATTCCGCTGGCGGTCTTGCATGCTCCATTTTAATTTATTTTTTACAATAATTAACCACTCGTGTTATTTATACTTGTTTCTAAATGCAATCTTAATAACATTGACTACAAAGTTATAAATATTTCACTAAACCGCTGTCACCATGTTGTAATGAAAGACATGTTGGACCAAGACTGATTTTTATTTTACCACCTTCATACATACTTATTATGCATATTTATATTTACCTACATTATAAATATTAAAACATTACATCAACCACTAGATTGGAAATCAAGCGTACGGCTCGCTTGATGGAAAGCAGTTACCGTAGCCTATGAACGCTTGTAACACCAGGAGCAACACACGCGCGTTGCCGACCCTCAAATGTCTTAGACCACCCAATTTCCTGCAATTTTAGATTTATCGGCAGCTGCTCTCCACGCGGTAGAATTTGAATGGTAATTCGAGTAAATTGATTGGCAATTTGTTTGTCAATGGTATTGTGTGGTCTAGGTCTGTTACAACTTATTCATACATAGATGTATATTAGCATAATTTATGTGTCATCCATCAGTATTCAGAAAACTTTGTTAATACGAGGCGATACTACATACAAACGTTAGTATTTATTTACTATGACTGATAGATACCTAATATGGAATGAAAGGAACCGTGACACAACGGAACTAGTATTAAAAGTTCTAATGGATCGTTGCGACAGATATCGGTGACTGAAACGTAACACTTTTTTGTCGCGTGCTAATAAGTAGTATAAGACTAGGTTCTATGACAACTTATTAATTGACAATGCGATTATATTCTGTTGCGACAATGTATACGAATATCTGTCACGTATCATTGTATCATGCGACAAGGTTGTGAAATCAGTTTGTACTACTACGTATACTTAGTATACTACGATATTACCTGCTGTTTACGAATCTCTTAATGTTGCATAATTTGAACAACTATAGGATTTTTAGGTCTTGAACTTGAATACAAGTCACGATATCGATAGCGTTGTCAACAGTATTATCTATTATTTTAGTTTTCCTACGCCGCAGTTTAAAAGGAAATCCTCGTTTCAGTTTATCTAGTGATATCCTATTGCCGTATATTATGACATGATATTTATAACATTAGTTAAAATATAAATGATTACTCGCAATTCTCACAGACACATTGAATCAAGCGAATTATGGAATAAACTTGGCACGTCTTTATTGTTGAAATTTAATACTATTTTTTTTACTCATAATCTGATATTCGTATTCAGAATAACAGTTTATTCTTGCACAGTGTTATCCTAATATGTAAGTAGGTATGTATGAATTATTATTTATGCTTATGACACACCCTGGCCACTCCATACAAATGTCGCGTCGTTTACTACTACATAAACAATTAGATCTGCGCGGAGCGTGAATGAGCGTGTGCGCAGCGCCATACAAACTGTTCCAGATTTGTCTCAGAGGGAAGGTGAGGTCGACACGAGAGAGCGGCAGTGGCCATACTGTACGTAGTACTATTACTTATACTGTGCTTATAGTGTGCCTGGAGTGAAGATTGGAATAGATTCATGCAGTAGTCTGCCTATATATTAATAACCATTATATTTATTGACAGAATAAAATAACTAATCATACAAAAGACAAACAATTATAAAGATCGCAAAGACTAAAAATACGTCTGTACAACATGTATCCGAAGAATAAAAGAAGAAGAAGGGCGAAGAATAAAAAGTAATTCAACCATATCTATACAAAACCAGTAGCATTCCCGTTTTGGAAATGAAAGACAGGTCAATCGGGGAGCTCAGACATAGCTTAGATAGTAAAGAGCATTGTAAGAGAGATTACAGTATTTTTGTGGTGTATTTTTTATGTGGAATAACGCGTAAGATGTTAAATTCTTACTGATTTGCCCGTCAATAGTTTTTTATGGTACGTTGGGTGACAGACACGCATACGGCCCGCATGGTATGAAGCGGTGACCGTAGCCATATCGCTCGCAACATGAAACTTCGATCGTGCGCCACCACCCCCGCTGCCAACGCAGCAACTCCTTCTATTCTGGTGACTTCACTCACTCGCAGGATCACAACAACCCTCAAGGGAATTGTTATTTGACTGCAATATTCTGTGAGGTGGAGGTACTTCCCCAGTCGGGCAGCTAACAAATACACTAAAGTCAAAGTCAAAATTCTTTATTCTGTGGGCCCTCGCGGGCACTTAGACACGTCTTTTACAATTAGGTATATTTTTTTTATCTACCAGCATTTCGGAATGACCATTGACGAGAAGAAATGCCGAAAGAAACACTTGTATCCTATCTCTCTTCTGCCGGCAGGGTGTCCATGTTCGAGAGGTTGGTTTTGGTTCTAAAGATCGTGGAGAACCACTTATACCCAGACCTCATGGCCTTTTGTTTAAAGCCGTTTATTTTATTTGTTCACATGAATGTGTGTTAACGTAATGTGTGAAAAATAATAAAGTATTATATTATTTCAGGTACGTACCAGTTCTCACCATAAACGGACTTATTACCGTAAGTGGAATAATTCTTATTGTGCTTTGCCAAAAAGTTGGCAAATTGCTTAACTTTGACAGCGGTTTCGACACTGTGGTGCAAGTGATAAAACATTGGATATATGTCGAAAAATTCCTTGGTTTCCCTAGAGAACTCCTAATATCTTTATTTCCATGTAAAGAAAGAAGAAAGAAGAAACATTTATTTGTAACATAACACAACACTATTACACATTTTACAAGATAGTTATTTAACATAGAAGAAAGAACATAGTGCTGCGTAATGACACAAATTGGACCCACATCAGCATTATGCTGTGGTCAGACTATGTCAGATCCCAGCCCATTAAGCGTCCACGCTCCGAAACACACAGACCTTTATTTGCCGCGATTTTCATACATGTTCAACGGCCATTGGTAGCCTTGTCCTTTCGACTCATTTTCGTATAAGTTTGAGCAGGATCCGTATAGATTTAAGGATTCAGCACCATTATCCCATGGCAAGTAGGTTTTCCCCGTTGTACCCATATCATTTTCCTGAATATTTGTAGTAAGAAGTCAGCAAACATGTCTAAAATAGAAAGTCTACACTCGTTAAGAACTACAAATGTTTTAGAATAGAATAGAATCCTTTATTTGCCTACATGTGCGTATACAGGACACAAATCACATTAGCATTTTGATTCATCACATGTGCCAGAATTATTTAGGCGTTCAAATATACAATAAGATTACATTATTAATATACCAAATTACGTCAATTTTAATGGAAATAATAATGTTAACAATTTCAATTTAATAAGAGTTAGATAGATAGATAGATAGAATATGCTTTATTTGCATAATACAAATTTAAAGTACACTGAATCAATAAATTATTACAGACAGTTGACTTGTATATATGCAACAAGGCGGCCTTATTGCTGAGAGCAATCTTTTCAAGGCAACCTTAAGGTAACGAATTTGTGCATGAAGTTGATGATGAAATGAAGAAGAAGAGTTATGGTAGTATCATTTTTTAAATGACAATTATATTAAATGTCAATAAAATCGATAACAGTATTCTCACGCTTCAAGTCATTCACTTCTAATAAAACATTTTGACATGCAACCAATTTCGGCATGCTTCGCCAAATTTGCCTACTGCTTTAAGGAACTAGGTATCCGATTATAAACTTCAATGTACCTATTATTTAATCCTGCAGAATAATACAAGAGCTATAAATAAATGACTGATGTATTCTGCAATAGATCTCATACTTATACGCAACTCACGTACAGTACAACATTATGCGAGCATCGCTGCATCTTTACAGAGTGAGAATTAATTCGCCGCCGCTCATCATTTGCACCTCAACTACCTTTGTAACACTTAAAATGACTCATGATTGTCGCGACAGTGTATTTTTGACCATTTATATTCACCGCCGAAACTCAATCGGATGAGTCAAGCATAAAACATTCGCAGTAAACTAATGATCGGTAGACGGTAATATTTTTGAATGTGAATACTTCTTTGTATTTGCTACCATTGTGTTAGGAGCTAGATGGCGTCAGTTTAGCAACGTCGGCCGTAGCCTCTCCATTCGTGTCCTGTCCTGTGCTTCGGAGGGCACGTTGAGCCCGGTTGTTGTCATTAGACGAAAGCCTTCAAGTGAATTGAGGGAACATCCGTATCTCGTCTATTAGTTACTGCAAATTGTGATTGATTTTACACAGTACATATTATTGCGTCAGTATGAGTATCCGCGCACCCATCATAGTAGTCGATTTGACGTTGTTTTGTTCTCTGTAAGTACAGTATAAGTACTAATTACATTATGGCCACTCCCTGTCGCTCTCTCGTATCGACCTCACCTCCCCTCTAAGACTAATCTGGAACAGTTTGTATGGCGCCGCACGCACACATGCTCATTCACGATCTACAGTGTACAGTCAACGCAGACGCCATTGTTTATTAGTAGTGAACGACGCGACATTTGTATGGAGTGACCGGGCTGTGCGATAAGCTAAATATGATAATGCAAGCAGATAAACATAAAAATAGATACAATTTACTGTTTGAATAAACACGTAAAGTGAAGATATTACTGTTAAGTGCTAACCCTAGTTACGGAACAAGTAATGTTAACCCTGCGTTTGAATATAAAAAAGAACTGTACTGTCGTCCAGAACGTACCCCTGAATTTTCAATTCATTCGTAACTATTTAAGTCACGTCGCTTGACGATGATGGATTATGATGATATTAGTGAAAGTGTGTGCGAAGTCTTTCATCGCTTCGTGATTAATGAAGTATTCAAGTCTTTAAGCGCTTTTCTGCCTTTTCCCTAAGGTCGATAAACTCTGATCCAATTGAATGCGACTGCGTTCGCATTATATTCAAATTATATTTTTATCGGAACGGTATATCACTGTCATCATAATGAAAAAAAGTAGCACATCACTAAATCACAAACTTTTGCCCGCGTATTCTGGTAGCCAGTGTCAATTTTCAAAAATCTTTTCGTACGTCATTATAAACGTACACGTCATAACAACTATCTGTATGCCAATTTCAGCCCGATCCGTCTAGTGATATGTGTCGTACGTTGATAGATCAGTCAGTCAATCGCTCAGTCACATAAAACACCTCTGAATATAATACGCATAACACGTATTTTATTACTATTTTGATTAAAAAGAGCACAATAATTATGTAATGCATTTTATTTAGTTTCTAGATATTTGATCTAATCTATGTTTCGATTTGTAGCTTTTACATGAATGCCTACGGCTTTGATAAATCGAAATACCATTATGGACAAATAGGCAGTGCTACGAATAAAGGCCGTATTTAGAAAGAAAGCAGCCAACCTGCGCCGATCTACCAACGCTTATCAGAATCAGTCTGCGCGGGTAATCGGCGCAGGGAGTAGTGCCGAGTTTCTATGTGTCTAGCCATCACCGATAAGTGCCAAATGTCACAGACCGTCCGTCTGCGACATTCGGCGGCATCCAAAGGACTCAGTAAGTCGGACCGTCCGTTTATAATGGAAACAAACGACGAAGGCTTTACGCTATCATGAATGGCTTGTGAGGTCGTTAGCCTCCGCGAAATTTTTCGTTTTCTACGATTTTCAATGTCAAGTAATTGTGCCATTTCATGGTGTTGTAGATTTAACTGTAGATTTTGTGATTAGACTCGGAAATCTGTTAATGCCTCAATAAACACTGATTCAGTTGCTAAATATATTTTATGGCAACATAATTTGTTTACAGTTCTGCGTTTTGAAATATTGATTTTATGTATGTCTATAACCGTATGCATTATCTTATGAATAGAATTTTAAAGCTGACCCACGCAACTTCGTCTGCGTGAGAGGAAGAGTTGAGAGTGAAGCGTATGTTTATAACTAATATAGTGTGTTAATCTTAAACTTTTGGGACTTTTAATGAAGAACCATTGTTCTTCCATGACATTTCATATACGAGTTGTTGTTGCGTAACTTTACGCAGCGCACGCAACGGAAGCTCTCAAAAGTAATAATTTTTCCCCGTTTTCGCAATGTTTTTCATTGGTGCACTCCTATTGGTCGTAGCATGATGTTAATATAGCTTGCCTTCCTCGATACCTACCTATCCACGACACAAACATTTTTTCAATTCGACTTGGTGCGCGTATCCCCTCGGAATTTTCCAAAATCCTTTGATAGCGAATGCCTACATCATAACAGCTATGTGTATATTGCCTTTTATACATGCTGATGTTTGAAGAAAATAAATTAACCTAAATTATTCTAACAAACTAGAATCCTGGATCCCATAACGCTGGCCAGTTCCCGCGTTGAATATAATTACAAAGGCCAACGTATGCGCGAGAAAGCTACCTGCAAATGCCTGTAATCTTTCCGAATAGCCGAGTTTAAAGCCTTTAAATTATCTTTTAATTATGTGCCAGCAGCCGGTGTTACGTGGAGTCAATGCACCGGTTTGATGCGTGACGAAGACGGGCACTTCCTCTACAATCCCCTTATTACCTTTGTATACAGAAAGCTAACTGGATAAATATTTATTATAGTTCTTTTAACTTAACGCCGATGATGTTTGGGTAAAGTCTTGGTGAGTGGCATCTGCTTATTCTTTATTACTCCACTGCGGTGTAGCCAAAAAGAGGGTCATGTTTTTGATGCTGTATAGCTATTTTTTATTTATAATTTCCACTATGCCACCTTCTGTTTAAAATATTCTAAATAGGGAAGTTGACACCTTACGTTTTATTCAAATTAGTTATTTTTTACCAGGACTTTGTATGAAAAATGTTCGGCATATATCCCAGCGTTGGGATACGGGTCTCCTCTCAATCGAAGGGGTATAGAGCATACTCCACCACACTACTCAACTGCACGTTGGCGGAGGGCAGTGTTTTCAAACCGCCCTACTTACTACTACTACTGACTTGGCTTGACGACTGTCATCTAATGATAAAGTCGGACCGACAGCTTAACGTGCCCTTCATAGCACGGATGAGCTCGAGATAAATAAACCCATCATTGGACAGGCTACGGTCGACGTTGCTTAACTTGCCTGTTCGATTAGACTGTCACACGCAACGACGCTATTAAGCTCCTCAACAATGAAAAGTGTATTAAAACGGAATAGCTAAAATATCATATTTTAGCTGCTCAATTGAGATTTTTGTAATGAGTTCTTTACTTTAACCACAGTATAAGTAATTAACCTTACATTTAAAATATTCTAAAGATGGACGTTCACACCTTAGTAAAATTAGTTATTTTCACCACGATTTTGTATGAAATATGTATTTAAACAGAACAGCTAAAATGTCATATTTTAGGTGCTCAGTTGAGGTATTCATAAGTGATATTTATGGCTACTAATACTTCATGAAACTTCATAAAATTTTATACAGGTGTAATTTCGAAGATGTTTTGATTTTAATCAAATAAAAATCCTAATTAAATTTGCACACAGTTAACGTTCTTTTTATCCTTATATACCTTTACAATATGCTTTGGTCTGGTATTAACGTTTCCTCTCGTAGTTGAAGCATAGTGGTCGGTAACCTAGCAGTATTAGCATTAACACACTCGCTCGGCCAAACTTCCGCACGTTCAGCTCTGTTTGTCATGTTATTTATGACAGAAACTCTGCTACACACATCACCTTATCGATTCAGTAAATTATACTGGTTATTTAAACTTTAAAATGGATTACTTCTTGTACAAGGGTAATAATAATACATCATACCGAAATTATATGGCCGATGTTCAGCGAGATTACGATTGCTATGTAAAATCGAAACTTGTACCTACGTAATTTTCGGCAAATGTAGTGCTTGCTACTAGTTGAAAAAGTGTTGCAAGCATATCACGTCGAATTTCCATTCAGTGTTTTCGATATATAGAGAGGAAGATCCCAGAGCCGCCAGACGTCACTTATTTTCTGATGAATAAAATTTATTTATTTATTTATTTATTTATTTATTCATCAAAAACTTACAGCTATCATTACAGGTAGAACCAATGCGACAGTGCAGTACATGAATACTTATAATACCGAAAATAAACTAGGTACATATATACTACTTAACTTTTATATCTTATAACTAATGACATATAGTCCCACCCTTGTGAATTCACTCAGACTGCACATAAATATATCCAAATCGTTGGCCATAAGGTTGACAGTGCGAAGCGCGCGCGTCATAGGAGCCTCGTGCAACAGATTTGTTCTGCCTTGAGGGACCGCCAGCAACCGAGGCTGACGCCGTCTTTCCACGTGCTTATTAGGAACAAACAGACCTATTTGCTCCAAAATAGCTGGATTAAATATCTTCCCCCTAAATACCTTAATTATGTAACAAAGTAGTTGCATCTCCCTTCTAACCCTGAGTTCGTTGTATCCAACCATACCTAGTATGAATAAAGTTGGATACATAAACGGGTAAAAAGGGTAAACTTTAAACTGTTTCATATATAAGTATCTTATGAATTTGTTCTGTACCCGCTCTAACATAATCTTATATTTGTCCTCATGTGGAGCCCAGATAACCGCGTTGTTTTCTAATTGCATGATTGAGTAGTGTTAGGGTGTACTATGATCGTATTACTACCTGCTACCTTGGCCAGACAGCCAGGTATCAAGGTACGTAAAAACACTACTTACCTGATTTAAATTATCATAGCAGATATTTACATATATGTTACACAATATCGTTAAAAATCAGTAATCAGTACTCCCAGAGGCTTTCGGTCGGCAGTATTACCTTACAGATGCTTTAACGTTTCGAGTGCCGCGGTCCCATTGTGGGTACAGCGTTGGTACTGCGCTTAGTACAGAATTGACAGGCTGCAATGTAAGTGAGATTTATAATTTTTTTTGAGAGCTTTAACTCTTTTAGACTTTTCGCCGTCTGGCCAAGGTAGTCATACGATCATAGTACACCATAACACTACTCAATCATGCCCATTTTGTTTATCAGAAAATAAGTGACGTCTGGCGGCTCTGGGATCTTGGATTAATAGTGATTAATAGTTTAGATACTAAGAGCACAGTTTGCTTAATAGTTGTTTCGTAACTAAGAGGCAAATACATTCGTAAATTTCGCATACAGGTAGAAAGGCATCCGCTAAGAAAGCGTTTTTGGAAATTCGCACGGGATACCGGGACACTCGTGTACGAAGTCGCAGGGACAAGCTACTTAAGTATATTCTGAAATCCAATGTATTCCAAATACGCAATATAATTCCAAACCTTTACCAACTTGTGGAATTTTCTTAACGTTTATTTTATTCATGTTAAAGTATTAAAAATGCGAACATTTTATTTGTTCAGTTCAAATTGCTTTTATAGGCATTTAAATAGAATTTTTGCAATGTTTTAACATTTAAATAAAAACAACATGAAGTGATTGCGGTTTTAATTTGCAGTTGAAAGTGTGCCAATTACAGCAATAAGAGAAGAAGAAACTAAATTGTGTGGTTACAAGTATTTAAGTGGGTTATTACAAAAGTCCTTGTACGCGCAATTGCTAAGTGTATCTTATTATTGTCATTAAGGAGTACCGTAAAAAAATAAAAAATAAACAAGATGTTGTCATCTAAGATAATACTCTTAAGCCATAATAATCTTAAGTACACGAATAGAGTAAAATCGGACGAGTTCAATGTGGACCTACCAGCATTCTATGCTATATGCATGCATAGAACAGGCACAATGAAACCAGTAAGCATGCCTGGCCGATTTTACTCTACCCATGTGTACATACATGGGTATGGTATGGCAAGTACATTAACGAGCTCGATGGTTCAATGTAATGAAAATAATGACACTTTGATCCCGGCGTCGCGAGTTCGATCCCCGCACAAGACAAATAAATGTCTGTTTGTCTTGGTCTGTTTGACAAATATTTGTGTGCATGTTAAATGTCTGTTTGTCTTGGGTGTTTTCTATTTACAAAAAAATGCATTTAAGTATTATATCAGTTATCTAGTACCCATAGTACAAGCTTTGCTTAGATTGGATTAGATGGCAGTATGTCTAGGAATATTTATTTATTTATTGCAGAGCTCTCAGCACACTAAGAATATAAACAATGAAACCAACTCTACTGATTTTGCTCTGCCCGTGTCCAAGTGGCTTCACTGTAATGCTACTCACCCGATTTAACTCTACCCGTGTAACACGCTCCGACTTGACAGAAATCGGCACTTTAGCTGCTTGGTGGTTAAGGCTTCGACTGCGGGGACAACCCTATCTCAATAGTGAGGTGAATATTTGTTGTTGTCGAGGCATCAATATCGATGATATAAGCATCAACAAACTGTCGATACGAGTACGTTTACTTGCCCTCACAAACGGACATTTATCGACACTTCACGTGACGTCGACGTTCATCTCGGTCGGACGGTGACCACGTGTGTGCCGTCACATCACACCACTGACTAAGCGATGAGCAAACAATATGTTGCTAAATTCCAGATACATAGCTTGATTATCTTGTTCGTTAGTAAGTTTAGTCGAATCTTTTATGTCAATTTTAACGTTTTGTTGAAGCTTTTTGATACCCCTCTGTCGTGGTTATCGCTTTTGTATGTATGAATGAGTATAACTACTCATATTTACTTTGTAGTACTTGTGAATCTATGACAGAAAAGTGTGTTATTATTTCATTTTATATGTACCGTGTCGATCCGGTGCAATATTTTTTACATAGTCACTATCAAAACGAAATATGAAATAGTAAATATAGTTTTCAAGAAATTTTAAAGTTTTTTGTCCTTTTGGTTTAACTGCGATGATATGCTGGAATTTTGGATAAAAGTATTCTATATATTGTAGACTAATAAGAATTTTTAGAAAAGATTCGTCATGAAGACCCTTAGTCTGAACTGGTATGTGAGATATAATTCCTTTGTCTCTCTCATAATTCATTTTTGCTTCAAATTATGTAAATATCGCACACAAAATTTATACCAAAATTTGCTAAATCATTTGCTATCATATACATATAACAATTCATATCAGTATACATATAACAATTTATGCATATAGCACTGTTCTCTGATGTCAGAATTATGAGCCAAAATTGTGTAAAAAAATATTTTGTTTAATTTTTAATATTATTGGTACATTTTATATGTAGACAGCTTTAAAATATCAACATTTCTATTATTAACATTGTGTTAACAAGTTTTTGGCGTCATAACGTCTTATAAATCGACGAACGTCGGCTGCACGCACGAAAAAGCATGACTCATTGTCACGTTCCGCCTGAGCCGAGCGTGAAAGCGAGAGTGCGGAACAAGCAATACAGAGGCACTATCAGCCTAAGCTGTGTTGGACTTGTGACGCATCTATCTCTCTTCCACTCTATCGGCCAACGTTATCTTATGACGTTATCACGTAAAATTATCGTCCGAAAACCTACTTTAAGACATTTTTTTTAATTTTGGGTAATGTCACTATTGTTTTAAATATTTTGTCATTCCTGTATGTCCAAGATAAATCTCAATGTTTCCAAAGTGCCTACAGCCAAATATTTGTTAGATTAGCTGGTCACCAATTGTGTAGGTAGTACGTACATGTAATTTTCATATCACGCCAAGGCTAACAGGATGCGGCTGGAATATTACCGCGTTTATCATTGTTCGGTAGTCTCACGAGTTCTAAACATGGAAAGTTTCAGGCGGACCTTATGTATGATACAAATTATTTTCATATATGAGAGGAAGGCAAACAAGCTTGTGGGTCATCTGATGGAAAGCAATCACCACCGTTCATGGAGACCAAGGGGTCGCCGATCCGTCGCCAGCCTATACTCCTTCCTTTAATTCTTTCTGGTGACCTGACTCACTTGCAGGAATACAACAACCCTCAAGGGAATTGTAATTTGGCTGCGGTATTCTGAGGTGAAGGTACTTTCCTAGTCGGGTAGCTTTTAAAATACGCTATACCCTACCTCTTTTTTCGTCACAGCCTCTTTTATCAGTCTGCATGATATTGTATTAGAAGAGGTGTAAAGTGAACTCTTCAGGAACTTCCTCGGCGGCTGCGTGCCGTTCGGAATTGACCGGCTTTTTAACATTATTTTCATTCTACTGGCAGATACCTCGTGGTGTAGTTTCTCATCACGATCTTTAGAGCGGAAAAGGCTCTGCCAATGAACGGTACAGCGTATTTGTAACCTGTCTAACCGGGGATATACCATGTACCTCCGCCTTACAGTGTATTTATGCACGAAACCCGCCCGTTATATAAAAATACTAACTTTCGCCCGCGGCTTCGCTCGCGTGTAATTCGGGGCAAACACGTGTTTACGCATTCATCTATAGAAGTACTCGTGTAAAGTTTACGATAAAATAGTCCAATCTCCTTTCCACAAACAATTTTTGGACCTCCGTTTCACCCTCACCACTTAGGGGTAAAATTTTAAAAACCTTTTTAAATGATTTCGTATTCACTACATTATATTTAAAATCGATACTATTTTCGTAATTGGCGTACCAGAAAACCATAGAATGTTGGTTCTATGGTTTTCCGGGCATCAATTGAAAAAAAGGGGTTGAAATGTCATAATAGCAATATGGGTGTTGACCCATATTGATATTATGACATTTCAACCCCATCGCACCCACACAGGGGTTATTTCATGTCACGTCGGCTACATTTGATTATAAAATAGTTGTTTTTTCGTCATCACCGACCCGATATAATAAATCATAAAAACGATACCCATAACGATTTTCAGACTTTTTCGCCCCATTTTAGACATTTCAATCCCATCGCACTCCAATAGAAGCTAATGGTCACGTTAGCCACGTTGATTTTCAAAATCGTTATTGTTTTCGTAATCAGCGAACTGATAAACTATAAAAACAATACCCATGACGATTTTCGGACATTTCGGCCCTTTTCGGGTTATAGGGAAATTCTGGCCCTTTTTTACCCTTTTTGGGCTTGAATTTTGAAAATACGTGTTTTCTCATTTACTCATTCACACATTCACTCATTCACTCATTCACTCATTCACTGTTTCACTCATTCACTCATTCACTCATTCACTCATTCACTCATTCACTCATTCACACATTTACTCATTTACTCAATAGAAGTAGTACGTGTAAATTTTAGGATAAAACAATACCCATGAAGTTTTTCAGGCTTTTGGGACCCATTTTACCCTTTTAAGGGTTGAATTTTGAAAAATCCTGAATGGCGGGCATATGTATATTTGAGAGATTCTGAGCAATATGAGATTATAATATGAGATTTTGCAACGGCGTATAAAATAAATATGTATTAAATATTATATGCTTATAATTAAAAGTAAATTACTGTCATTAGACAAAAAGCGAGTTGAAATACAAACACATTAGAATCACAAATGTGTATGAAAGGCATGATGTCAACATGGCGACAGCTTTCATTAATAAATTAAACGAACAACGAACTGTTGCTGTTTAATATCGTATGCAAATGTTAATTACATTTATGTTAATCGGGTGTTAATTAAGTTTTAAAAATAATTTGTTATTATTATATTATGTAATTTCATTTAGAAGTTATTTTATAACGGTGCATATCTTCTGCGTTAACCTGCAGTTGAGCAGCGGGGTTATTCCTTACTCATCCTATGAGGATTCATCCTATGCATTTTTTTCCCTCATTCAACCGATTTCTATTCCTTACTCATCCTATGTCAATATTTTGGAATATTTAATAAAAAATCATCCTATGAGTATTCCTTACTCAACCCGATTACGTCATCAGAAAATACCACGACTCTTACTGATTTGTGAGTACGGTCTGACAAAAAAAGATATTAGTAAGATATTAATGGAGTACGCTTTGGATACCTTCAATTAAGGAAATGTACAGGAATATTTATATTTGTTAATTCTTGAGGGATGACCCGTTACCCAGTTGTGAGATGAATATGGGTCGATGCAGCCTTTATTTTGCTGCCTTATGGGCAGAAGTCTCCAGTACAGATGAGTTTAGCTTTGGCTCGAAAGATGCAAAATTTTTATAACAAAATGTAAAATCTGTCCTGGCTGAGCGCCTAATCAGGATAACGTGTCTAGTCGAGATTTTATAGGTTCTTGCGGTCTTTCGTCAATATATAATAATACACAATAACTTTCGTCAATATATACCCAAAAAAACACATGTGGGTAGTCGTGGAGGCTACACATAAAAATAACTGTTCTGTGTTTATTAATTTATTAAAATTATTGTTCATTATATATTACAAAACAATTTAATGTATTGACTTACATAAGAGTGTAGTCTACCTGTGCACAGTAGTTTTCCTTTCATTATCTCGCTACAACATGGAAAATATCCAGGATAACTTGAGTGACTTGATCACCTATTTTAACACCAAAATGGCAGACTTTCAAGCGGATCTCCAAAAGGCTAATGTGAATCCAACGGTAACCTCAATATCAGCTGACTTCTTGGCATTCAAAAGTGTCTTCACTACTACTCTCAGTAACCTCCAGCGCCAAGTTGAGATCATCGCACAACAGGTGGACAATGTTGAGATGCAAGGCAGACGCAAGATTCTCCTCGTCCATGGTGTGAGTGAGCAGAAGAGTGAGGACGCTGCAGGTGAGATAGTCAAGATTGTTTCCACTAAGCTTAACTTGACAGATTTCACATTAAGCTGCATTCGCCGGTGTCACAGAATGGGTCGCGTATCCGCCGACAAGTCGAGACCCATTTTAGTCAAGTTTCATGACGTGGCTATCAGGGACAAGATTTGGTTCTAAAACGGGTCTTAAAGACTCTGGAATAACTTTATCTGAATTCTTGACAAAGGTCAGACACGACGCTTTTATGGCAGCCAGGAAACTTTTCGGAGTCACAAAGTGCTGGACGAACGGTGGTAAAGTTATCATCTCCGGGACGGATGGATCAAAGACGTGCGTCTTCAATGTCAGCGACGTTAACCGTCTCGCAGACTCGTTGCCAGCTAATTCAATAGTTGCCCCATCGCCCCCATCAACCACTCCTACGGAAGGCAAGGTGGATAAGTCGTCGCGCTCGAAGCGTATCCACAAAAAGTAATACTTCACTTAAAGAAATTGGTTGAATCAACGGACAGTGGATATATTTTTACAATTTACATCTTTCGACAGGTAGTTTTTACAATTTACTGTTTCGATCTAACACTGTACGGTATATCTAAATTAATTTACAACTTGTTAAAAAACTTCTTCGTGCCGTACACTTATTTAATTCGTTCGTGTTATATTGATTGATGTAATCGATCGACTTCTCAAGTTCTGACAGATAATAGTAGTAGACAGCAGACAGTCCTTCTTTTAAAATATTGGCAATCACTTATAAAGTAATTTGGTTTTTCTTTTATTGTTTAATATTTATCTAAATTTCATAACATAGCATACTTTCGCTTACTGTTTTCATTTTTACCATTATGCATATTGTTTTATATAAGGACATTCCTTGTATAGATTTATGTTATGTTTTTGTTTTGTACTGTCGTTATAGTTATCTGTACTCTTCTTATATATTTTCATCTCTTTCTTTCTGCTGGCAGGTAGACATTCTTAACATTCTTATACTACTTTTTTGCTTTTTATTTTTATTTTATTTATTATTATTTTTTCTTTCTCGTTTAGTTTAGTTTATTTATTTATTATTATTATTTTCTTTTTATAATTATTATATTAAATATTTAGCATGAGTGACTCACTTGGAGAACATTATCATTCTTTATCTTCATCTTCTTCCACTGACAGTTTTCATAGCATAGAACTATCCTTGAAAGAATCATTACAACATAATTTTTCTGACGTACCGAAAAATTTTAACATAGTGCATATTAATGCCCAGAGCATTCCAGCACACTTTAATGACCTACTTGAATCATTTGATGTTAAAGACTTACATGCAATTCTTGTCTCCGAGTCCTGGCTCAAACCATGTCTTCCATCTACGTCATATTCTCTGCCTGGATTTCAGTTAATTCGGAATGATCGTGTTGGGAGGGGTGGTGGTGGTGTTGCCATTTATTTACGTGGTCATATTCCCTTCAAAATAATTTCCACCTCTAACTCTCTATCTGATTCCCACGTCGAAAATGCTGAGCATCTTTTTGTTGAAATTTCGCTTTCTCATTGTCGTGTACTTCTTGGGGTTCTATACAGTCCCTCCTCCACAATTAACTATTTCTCCGCCCTGGAAAAACTTCTCGAAGACCATATGCCGTCTGCTGATCACACCATACTATTAGGTGACTTCAATACATGTCTTTTGAAAAATGACCACCGTTCGCAGTCTCTTAAAGAGCTCACTAACGCCTGCAATTTATCTATTCTCCCTCTAGAAGCAACGCATTTCTTTCCTAGTTGCAGGCCGTCACTTCTTGATCTTCTCCTGGTCTCTTCTCCTGATCATGTCGCTAAGCATGGACAATGTTCTGCAGAAGCATTCTCTTTCCATGACCTTCTTTTCCTTTCCTATAAAGTTCGCACTCCTAAAGCCAAACCTAGAATCCTGTTGCAGCGTAATTTCGGTGGCATGAATATCGATCATCTGCGTAATGATGCACATAATATTGACTGGTCGGAAATTGGGTCGGCATCGAACGTTAATGATCAGGTTGAACTGTTTAATGCAAAGTTGCTGAATCTTTACGACAAGCACGCGCCTGTGCGTCCAGTTCGAATAAAACACCTGCCGGCACCATGGTTGACTGATGAAATTCGGGGTTTCATTGCTAAGAAAAATAGGGCCAAATGTAAATACAAAATGGATCCAGACAGATATCGAGATAGTTATGTTCGGGCTCGAAACATCTGCAACAGAATATGTAGGGATGCACAAAGGCGCCACATTCATAAATCAGTTGAGAACGGAGATCCAGCAAAGGTATGGAAATTTCTTAAGTCGATAGGAGTTGGAAAGAAACTTAATAAAAATCTTAACATTGTTGATATTGATAACCTTAATAGGCATTTTTCCTCCTCTGCTGCATTTAATGACAGCACTAAAACTAAAACTCTTGATTATCTTTCATCGCTTCCAACTCCTGACTATCCCCCATTTTTCTTTACTCAATTCACCGATTGTGATGTTGAGAAGAACATACATTCAGTTGTGTCAAAGTCCGTGGGGGATTAGTCGTGCTATGATCTTACCGATCCTTGATATCATCCTTTCAACCATCACCTTAATTCTCAATAATTCTATAGCTACAGGTATCTTTCCCACGTCCTGGAAAAATGCGTTTATTATCCCTTTGCCTAAAAAATCCCATCCTTCGTCCTTTTCCGACTATCGCCCCATTTCCATTCTTCCTTTCCTGTCCAAAGTCCTAGAGCGACTTGTTCAACAACAATTAAACCAATTCCTTAACTATAACAATATCCTCAATCCATTACAATCCGGTTTCCGTCCTGGTCATAGCACGACTACTGCTCTATTGAAAATTTCCGATGACATTCGTGTTGCTATGGATCATTCCCATCTGACGGTTTTGACTCTGCTGGATTTCAGCAATGCATTCAACACAGTTGATTTTGATATACTGTTGGGTCAATTGCGTTCTCTCAACATATCTCCAACGGTAATTAAGTGGTTTCATTCTTACCTGCATGGGCGTAAGCAGCGTGTGCGCATTGAGGATTCATTATCTTCTTGGTGCACCATAGCTGCGGGCGTACCGCAGGGAGGCGTATTATCTCCACTTTTATTCGCTCTATTTATTAACTCTATCACCTCTAAACTTCGCTCCTCTTACCATCTGTATGCAGATGATTTGCAAATTTACACGCATGCTTCTTGTGAAGATCTATCAGGTACTATTTCGATTATTAATGAAGATCTTTCTCGTATATCTGAATGGAGTAGTTCTCACGGTCTAATTGTTAACCCGTTAAAAACGCAGGCCATTATCATAGGTAGTTCCCGGTTGATATCTAAAATTGACTGGCCTAATTTCCCTTCTATCATTTTTAATGGGACTGTTGTTTGCTACAGCGATAACGTGAGAAATCTTGGTATCATTTTCGACAAGTCCTTTACTTGGAATGCCCAACTTGCCGCTGTTAGTAGAAAGATATTCACGTCTATTGGTTCTCTCAGAAGATTGCAGTACTTTCTGCCGCTTGACACCAAAATCGCGCTTGCACAGTCCTTGCTTCTTCCTATACTTGATTACGCCGACTCTTGTTACCTCGATCTCACCGAGGATCAATTGAATAAACTTGAGCGCCTTCAAAATCTATGTATCCGGTTCATATTTGGACTCCGCAAATATGACCACGTTTCTCAATTTCGCTGTCAGCTCAAGTGGCTTCCTATTAGACTTCGCCGTAATGGTCATATCCTATCCCTTCTTTATTCAATCCTATTTAATCCATCAACTCCTGAGTATTTAAAAGAGCGCTTCTCATTTCACACTGGGGCGCACGGTCGTGCCTTGCGTTATACCCTTTCTCTTCGCCTCATTACGCCACCACACTCTTCCCAATATTACACTAAGTCCTTTTCGGTACAAGCTGTTCGTCTCTGGAATGCTCTGCCATTAACTGTTCGTAGTGCACAAACTCTGTTCGCCTTTAAAAATCTTGTGAAAGCTCACTATCTCTCACTTGTTCCTGTGTAATCTTTTTCTCTTTCATTTTCCTTTATTCTCTGGTCAGTCGCTATATTGTACTTATTATGTATATATCTTAGCTGGTATTTAGTATATGTAATGTTTGTATATACTATAATTATATTATTGTGTATGTATTGTTTATATTGCGTATGTATTATATGTGTATGTGTATGTAGATATGTTTATGTAGTTTGTGCGCCTCCCATTTGTTTTCTATCATTCTTGTTTCCTCTACCTTAAGGTTGTCTGGAAGAGATCGCTTAGCGATAAGACCGCCTTTTGTACTTTTATTATCCTAATACCTCTGTAAAATCTGTCATTTGGTGCAATAAAGAATATTGTATTGTATTGTATTGTATATACCTTTCACTGAATTACTCTCCTATGATTTAGTCTATAGCTTTGGTTCCTTTCAGTTTAAGACAATGTTATATACACTAAAACATTCCATGAAGAATATACAGTCGCATAGCAAAACCCTATCCAAATAGGATTAGTAGTTCTCGAGAACATTGCAAACATATATAGATATATATATATACGTCAAAAAGAGACCATTCCTTTTCGAAATTGTTGGATAAAACCTAATTCTATTAATTTGCGTAATATAATAATTTTATTATGCGTTTTTTGTTGTCTATAAATTAGATATTTATTGAAATTATATATGCAGATTTATTTATTAATTAAGATTAAATAAATCTCTCAATCGATTGATTTAAGTATCGAATAGTAATAAATCTACGGATCTTTACATAATTTGAATAAATATGTGCAATATAAAATGCAATAAGTGAAATATTGTTATTATGTGTATTTAATGTTTTAATTTAATTTTCTCTTAAAATATAAATATTAGATTACCATGTCAGCTCTATCAATTAAATAAATTAGAAAGCGAAAACTTCACTAATTCTATTACTGTTTATTATTGATAATTAAACTTTCCAAAGATTGTTTAAATGTTTTATTGAATATTTATAGGAATACTAGTGGCTGCCCGTGTCTTATGACAATTATTATACTATTTGGCGTATCAAGATAAAATATATGCCATACCTATTTTAAGTTAGAGCTCCAGTATTACAACTGTGAAAACCGTATCTGATTTCGTGTGGCTTTTTTCGTGATCCGCATACATACATATAGCAGCCAAAAATTCTAATAATAAATAATTACTTAGCCGACATTCTATTGCACCTATAAAGCCCCTCATCTTACTTTTTTCTTAAATATGTACAAGGAGCTCGATGGCATATCGATGCGCATATCAGTCTAATCGATCACGCGATTTAAGCAACGTCGACCGTAGCCTCTCTAAGGATGGGTTTATTCATCTCGAGCCTCTTCGTGTTTTGGAGGGCATGTTAAGTTGTCGGTCCCGGGTTAAGCAGGTTAAGCAAAGAGTATCCCAACAGTGGGATGATTATTGGTTGATGCCGATGTACAGACATCGGCCAGTTAGGATTTTATTATATGTACGTACAGTAATAAGTAATAGCTATATAATAAATAAATAAATAAATATTGTCAGACAAATTACACAGCGCTATCTAGCCCCAAAGTAAGCGAAGCTTGTGTTATGGGTACTAGACAACTGATAAACATACGTAAATACATTTTTTTTTTTGTAAATACATACTTATGATACATAGAAAACACCCAGACTAAGACAAACAGACATGTTCATGCACACAAATGTTTGTCCTATGTGGGAATCGAACCCACGAGCGTTGGTGTCGAAGCAGCGTTATTGACCGCTACGCCACCGAGCTCGTCATATATTCGAATAGAAAAAGTAAAATCCTGACTGATATACCTGGTACTCTTCGTATTACATTGTACATCTATTTAATTCACAAACGAATAAATTCAAACATTGTTATTCTGTGTCATTCTCATAATAAATAATATAAGGTATTATTAAGTACTAATTTACGTCAACGCAAAATTAGGACGAATCATTTATGGCAACACTACAATCGAATATATCTTATGACTCTATCGTATTGTCAGTGTAAATAATAATTATAAAACAAGTTAAACTCGACACTGAGATGAGTAGTAGTCAAGCAAAAAGGACTTAGCTCTTTTAAAACTAAAAATTTATCTCAATCTTGTCACTAGGCAATAAAGTTTATTTTTGCACTTTACAACATTTGCAAGGTATTCCAGAATGGGCCGCAACTGCACATTAGTTTTCATTACGTCTCCGCCATTCTATTTTCAGTCATATTAATTAAGATTTAAGATCGTATATCCGTTGGATGTTCTAAAAATAACCACGTAATGTGTGTCTGTGTTACGAGCTCAAGAAACGAGCTATCTTGGCTTTTATAAGACGATTGTTTGTAGGAGAATTATGGACATTTGAATAGGCGCTTAGTTTGAAAAAACTTTGTAGATTGAATTATTTTTAGCTTGTCCATTTTGTCTGCATTTCGATGTCAATGACACGCTGGGCAAATATAAATTCCTTGCCCGGATTTAAATATACTCAAGATTTACGACGCAAAGTAAATTAATTCTAATTTTATATTTTTGAGTATTTCTGTTCCCACGCTTTGAGCGCGGACAATATTTTTTTTATACCACGTCGGATAGAAAACAAGCTTACGAACCGCCTGATGTGAAGCGGTTACCGTAGCCATATAAATCCTCACAACATGAAATACTGCTCGCACGCCACCACCCCAACCCCGGCCAGAACAGAAACTCCTTCCTCATGATCCCCTGAAGCGGGAATAAAATAAAGAAGAATGCAAAGACGGGCTCAAAAGGACATTGATTCCAGAGCCGTAAAGGTATTTGATAAAAAAATGCATATATTTCTAACAATTATATATTAGATAGCTCTGGAATATATAAGTGTTATCACATAAATTTTACATTACAATGACTACAAGGTAATTTACAGTAATCGAAGTGCCTTGTAAACCCCATTTGTACACAAACTCGTCTCTATTGGACTCGTCCAATAAAACGGTAACTTTATGCAGCTTCCTAACAAGAAGATTGCACTTTAAATAAGTGTATAATTTAAATAAAGTGTGTAGCGTAGGCGATACATTTGATGACATCGAAAAGCATAAGAATTTAAAATCACAGGTAAGTATAGGGCACGGCTTGTATTAATACTAGCAACCTGTCCCACCTTCGTAGGGCAATTTTTGGATACTTGGTTTTGTTTTTCTATTTACATAAAAGCTCAAGGGTAAGGGTGAGGGAAGGGTAATTTGTTACACAAACCTTACTTAAAATATGTTTTAACTGACTGAAAACCGCATCAAATTCCATCTCAAAGTTTCGGAGGAGTTAGCGATAAATAGACCTACAAAACGACTTTATTTTAAAAATCTAATAATAAATGAAGTTACTTCTATGGTAGTCAATAAGCCAATATGACTGCCTCGTTGGTAGTTTTAAAACTCTGGTATGAGGTGTAAGTAGCTCACCATCATCTTTGAGCCATAGCCAACCTCACCTGTCACCTGTTCTTGGTGCAGACTACCCTGGTAACTAACGAAGCTCTGATAAAAGAGAGGCAGGGCACAGCATAATAATAAGCTGCTGATCTTGGGAAGTTCTCTCCACCTGATCGCAACCAAATAATAATTTCCTAGAGAACTATAGGATTGTTGTGTTTTGGCTAGTGAGTTAAGTACGTCACCAAGACGAAAGGAGTTGCTGTGTTGGCTGCGGGGGTGGCGACATTGCAACTGGACATAAAAAGGTAGGTAAAGATACATGCGATTCATAAAAATACATGGCAACCCTAAGCACTTTTGTATGGAAAAACGCAGTATTGCTAATTAATACGACACATGTTGCGTAAAAATAAGAGTGGGTTATCTGGCAGCCCTATCACGAATGAAAAAAATAATGATGCAACTCAGTGACCACGCGACATCTCAAAAACACTGCCAAGTCACGAAGATTATTCTTAACAATCTATATTAATCGTTTCTTTAATTTCGCATGTCTGGCCCCTCACTAATTGGGCTTTGATCTGATAATCAAATGTGTCAGCTCGTAGTTAGAAGCACGATGTTTCGAGATCAGCGACCTCTGCGTAAATTACAAACATGTGGTTTGTGACTGACGTACGACGTAATGGAGTGAGATGAATATGAAGCCGGTTAAAAAAAATCTGGGTATATAATTTTAAAATTTCACGGTTGTTTACATCACTATAATATATACGGGATTTACCGCGATCGATTTTTGTATTTTCCCGATATTTCGGCGAAGTTGCTGACGCCATGGTTTCCCGTAACCATGACTGAGATAGCTAGTAGAGAGTGATAGTAGTCTGTTAAGGGCAAATGGACGCTGTTATCCTGGATAGATCCAACCGAAAAACTATGCTAAATTGAGAGATATACAGAGCGAGAAACTTAAAATCGAGTTTTATACATTCGCAACAGATTATAACAGTTTGATGTCATATGCTTCCCAAAACTGCGTGATACTTTTATTAATATTAAACTTTAAATAGTTTTAACTTAAAAGTAACAAAATGTCAGTTGGATTTATTCTGCCTAGCAGGTTCCACATATATTATCTGTCTACACTCTTTCTTCTCCGTTTATTGTTAGGCACTTTACAAACTACACTCACTATGTCTGGTTGGGAATTTTAATGAAAATCGGTCGCGGTAAGTCCCGCATACGGCACGCCTGATGTGATTCGATTACCGTAGCCATATTGACGCTTGCAACATAAAATATCGCTTGCGCGCCGCCACCCCCGCTGCCAACGCAGCATCTCCTTCTTTTCTAGTCACTCACACGCAGGAACACAACAACCCTCAAAGGAATTGTTATTAGGCTGCGGTATTCTGTGAGGTGGAGGTACATTCTTCAGTCGGGTCGCTTACAATTACGCTCCCTACCTCTCTTAAATACAGTGGAGTATACAATGGTAGATGATGTAGGTTGTAATTATGGATCTTGAGGATGTAATTACATCGTGGCCGTATTGCTATTTGTTATTCAAAATTAAAATATTTATAAATCTTGACATAGGACTGTGTTATGGCAACAGGCTTTCTCTATGATTTTGTTTGAATATTCAAACCACTGCTGTGAAATTGTGCTATTATGAAACTTCCTATACGTTTTATGAAAATTCAGTAGGGCTGCCATAAAGAATTGACAAACTTTTATGTTTTTTTTAGGGTTCCTTACCCAAAGGGTACAAAGGAACCCTATTACTAAGGCTCCGCTGTCCGTCCGTCCGTCCGTCCGTCCGTCTGTCACCAGGCTGTATCTCATGAACCATGATAGTTAGACAGTTAAAATTTTCACAGATGATGTATTTCTATTGCCGCTATAACAACAGATACTAAAAAGCACAGAATAAAATAAATATTTAAGGGGGCTCCCATACAACAAATGTGATTTTTTTGCTCGTTTTTGCTCGCAATTGATAACAGCAATAGGTAGACGCTTGAAATACTCACATAATATTTAGATAAATATTCAGTTTAAAAATAAATACTTAAACGAAAATAAAACAAATATTTAAAGGAGGCTCCTATACAACAAACGTGATTTTTTTTGCCGTTTTTATGGATAATGGTACGGAACCCTCCGTGCGCGAGTCCGAGTCGCACTTGGCCGGTTTTTTTTATAATAATCACAGTTTTTTTTAAATTAAAATCAGATAGAAATATGCCTTCACAAATTACAAATATCGAATTTCAAAGCAAAGCATTTGGTATCTACTAGAGATCTGATAAACATACCATACTTTTTTGAAATACATAGAAAACAACCAGACAGATTAACGAAAACAATAACAATTATCCCAGTAAAGATAATATATATTTAATTTATATGAACATGAAAACTCGTACATGTTTACTAGCCAATCAGCACAAGCACTTGATTTATAAATTAGTGGACAATTTGCATGCGTACTCGTAATTTTAATGTACCATTTCACAATATATTTAAATAATAATGATTATTGTCGATTTCTGAAATATGAATAGGTTTATTCCATAAAGGTAATACACCGTATATTGACTTTGTGATATATTCGCTTAGTGAACTCACGAACCAGATTTTTTCGTCGTCTCCAGCTGTGCTTTTCGAAGGTTCTCAGTGTGACAGCCCTACTACTTCACGTTATACTGAGTGGAACAGTCTCCATGGTTCGACGAACACACATTATAAAGCTCGTAAATAATTTTTGCCCACGTGGTGTTCCATTCTGTGAGTTTAGCCATTACAAATAATATCTATAGTATTTCTTTTAAATTATGTACACGAAATATATTACCTATAGACATAAGTAGATGTCTTGGATTTAATAGCTGGACAGAGAATGCACAAGTATCGGATAATAGAGTAACATTATGAAAAATAATGTACTACAACTGTTCTATACTATTCATAATTTCACGAGTTCGATGGTCAAATGGTTAGCAATGGTCACTTGGACTACGAGGTTCCGGGTTCGATCCCCGCAAACAACAAACATTTATGTACATTTATGCGCACAAGACAAATATTTATGTGCATAAACATGGCTGTTTGTCTTGGTGATCGGTGTCGTGGTGTTTTCAATGTATTTACAAAAAAACATGTATTTAAGTTTAATATCAGTTATCTAGTACCCTTAGTAAAAGCTTTACTTACTTTGGGACTAGATGACAGTGTGTAATTCGTCCGGGAATATTATTATTATAATGATACTCGCATGTGACGAAATATGACCACGCCTTAAAGATTGTCGTCTTGGTAGCGATTCTGCGAGTAACGTCGGGTGCATTGTAAGCGTCTATAAGGTATGGTAACATTGGTAACTGCTTTACATTAAGCGCATCGTATGCTTCTTTGTCACCTGTCGAGATACGAAAGAAACCTAAATTAAAAAATAAATACCTATTAAGTCTTTTATTATTCTTATTTAAATACTTTAGGTATCATTAACTTATCAAACGATTGATTTATGGACGGTCCTTCACAGCTTGATACTTAGATAAAAGATATAACATTGTAATATCAAGTATGTCCTTATTTTGAGACAGACAAGGATTATATTACTTATTATTTATTACTTATTAAATAATAAATAAATATTTCTGGACACAGCGACACCTAGTCCCGAATTAAGCGCAAAGCTAGTACCGTGGATCTAGTCCCAAATTAAGCGCAAAGCTAGTACTAGAAATCTGATATATGCACTTGGGGCACTTCTTTTTTTTTTACTTATAATACATAGAAAACACCCAGGCCAAGATAAACAGACATCTTCATCCACACAAATGTTTCTCCTATGAGATATAACAACAAAATTGGTTTGAATCTTATCTTGTCGGTCGTCGCCAGCTGGTGAGGATCGATGAGTGCCGATCAGACTGGTGTGAGCTTAAGGCTGGTGTACCTCAAGGTGGTATATTATCTCCAGTTTTTTTCTCCATCTTTATTAACAACATTACTGCCTCAATTACTTCTTCATATCACTTGTATGCCGATGACTTGCAGATTTATACTGCTGCCCCTCTTGAAGACTTCTCTCAGGCAGCTAGTGTAATCAACGCTGATCTAGCAAATATTGCTGAATGGTCCCAAAACTTCGGGCTGACAATTAACGCGGCCAAATCTCAAGTCATCGTGCTGGGTAGCCCTTATTATATAACAAGACTGAGTGATACGGTGGTTCCCAATATTATTTTCTCTGGTACCGTTATACCATATTCCTCTACAGTAAAGAATTTGGGTATCACCATTGACCAAACTCTCTCATGGGCCCCCCACATCAGTGAAGTAAGCCGGAAACTTTATGCATCTCTTCACTCACTAAAACGTCTGCAAAATTTTCTTCCAGTTTCTACAAAGTCCTTACTTGCTCGATCCCTCCTTCTTCCTCTCCTCGATTACGGCGATGTGGCATATCTAGACCCA